>OY365806.1:64592866-64615366 GCA_959347315.1 Bimastos eiseni | reverse complement strand
TGGGTTTGACATTTACAGTGGAATATGCACCTGGTGTAATGTAAATGTAGCGTAGTATAGGCCGAATTCCGATCAATCGCATTGTTTCAATCAGTTATCCGGGAATTTTTATAATGCCTTCAAGTAGAGTAGTAAACAACAGGGGCATCAATCCTCTGAGTGAATGGAGGCAAGCCCCGGTCCCAGGGGTATGGAAGGCAAAATTCCCTCCCCCTTGAGACTAAAAAATACCCCCTAGGTGATATTGGAGGCATTTGCCTCCGGATCCCCCTATCTGGACGCCTCTGTACACTACTCAAAGGCGTTCCAGATTCTAAGGGGCATAGATAGAATGGTTTAGAGTTTAGACTACAGCTGACCGAGAAAGAACCGTTGCGCTGCAATGTAATATAATTATTTTAAAATTAATTTGATGGAATCTCATATTTGCATTATGCATTTCAAATTTAGCACTCGTGAATGAATTGCAATTATGAATAAACGGAATCATAGTAATGATCTGACGTTACCTATTACAGTAAATTCTTATCTGAGGTTAAATCTAATTCAACAAACACATTCTGTCTTAGGCGTTCCCAAAACGGTTTATGTGAACGGCGTACCTTCATACTTTAGTCCATCTGATCGTTCGCAAATGCCATATCCGGATCTCTTGTCGTTCTTCCACTCACCAAAGTACCTTTCGACGACATTCGCCCCCATATCAAGGTCCGGCTGACTAATGAAGCTACCGGCGTCCTCATCGGTGTACATGGATGCGGTGGTTCTTGCGGACGTGCCACTGCTCTGACTAATGGCACTGACCGTGCTTCTGACCGATCCTCCGGACTGCCTACTGCCCGACCTCGCCGGCTGCTCCTGGATATCCCCGGTGCTTTTCTGTCGAATCAACCGCAGCTCGTTGGCAATCGTCTTGCGGATGCTCGGTCGCCCATTCTTGTCGAGCAGGAGACGCTTCTTGTGGGTGGCCTCCTCTGAGGGGGTCGTGCGGGCAAACAGGACGAAGCCGCCGCGGTTCTCCTCGGTCCGTCTGTCGCGGTCGTACAGGGCTGCCTCGTCCTCTCGCTCGCTGCCCTGTAGGGTCAGCGTCGACGAGGGAAGAACGCCTGCCTGGTAGCGAGATGCAAGGTCGTAGGAGACGCTCTGTCGTACTCCATAGCCATGTCGGAGACCACGTAACCACTGGCCCTGGTAGGTACCTAGAAAAAATACATAGCAAAGATTCAAATTGTTGTAAGGAAAACTTCAATATCACACACACCCACTGGCCCTTTCAGGGGCCTGGAGAAAAACCACAGCAAAGGAGCGACTATTTAAGAGAGGGCCATCAATTATACTACACAGCCAGTGATGCAGGAACCTTTTAAAAGGCGGTCGAACATTCAATAGGGCAATTTCAATATCAAACATCCGCTAACCCTTTTATTTACATGGAAAAAGACCATAGCAAAGCTGCGATTTGTAGAGAGAAGGCCATTAAAATCACGAGCCATTAGTCCTAGTATAAGTTTACAAGACACTTCCAAAGTCCACAATGCACTGTGTCTAAGATAGAGGTATTTGCATTCCCACAGTGCACATTATCTCCTATCGAACGTGCATTCGCTATTAACCATCTACATGTATATAGCAAAACACTTAGACGTATCAGAGAGTCAGTGATACGGACGATAATGTAGGACAGCCCCCCTTGTGACTCATTTCGTTGTATGTGACTGGCTGTAACGAACTGGAACTGGCAACAATAACAAAGGGCCGCCATCGTGACTAAGCCACCTTTCAACAACGCGCTGGATTAAACAAAAAGATTTTCCTTTAACAGAAATATGTCTCAACTCTCTGCAATAATCTAGAAAGTGATTTCGTGTCCCAAGTAGCCGGCCATCAGCCACATCATCCATTTCCGTTGTATCAAATTTGTAGGCAGAAAGCCACCTCGCTTAATTCGCTTAGGAAAATACCTTCACCATCTTTAGTGATGGTGGAAACCACCATGCAGGCGAGGCATGCATAAGACTAGCAATGGGAGTGGCCCTCGCCACCACGTGTCGAACAGCGGAAGCGAATATGCGTGACCTCAGAACCATTAACGCATAGAGTTCCGAATCCAGAGGTGAGGACATACATTATTCAGCTCAAATTGTGGTGATTCCCATGACCTGGATGGTGTCCACGCTCTCTTACCCTTAAATGGTTATGGGCACGTAAGAGTCCTTGGTCTCAAGCGTGCGGCAAGCATTTCTCTTAATGCAAACTACTCATTCATACTGTAATATTAATAATACCCCAAATATCCGTTTCTGGCTACTGAAGCAAAATAGAAGACAGCACACGAAAAGGTAACTTCTGAAACCTTTCATTCAACACAAAGTATATTTTGGTAGACATCCGTCTTCAAATACCAAACGAAGAATCTTTTCCAGGTTTCCAAAGAAACGATTTTGGAAGGTTTACGACTCAGCAACCAACATGTAGATGCCTAAGTTATTTATATATATATAAATCCAGTATACTTTCAGAAAGCTTCAAGCCTTACACAACAGCGTTCAGTCACACGTATCGTTGCATTAACGCCAGTTGCTCCCCAAGATAGCTTGCATAAATGATGTGAAGTCCAGGCTTGACTTTCAAATGGTGCTTTAGAAGTTTGGAGTTAGAGATTGCGGTGTCGTACTAGTGTCCACCATTTTGTTGATTTAGGCCCCAACAAACGTTCGTGGTTCCGAAAACAGTGTATAAGCTAGAGCCTAAGAACATCGAGAAGGCTTCAGTGCGGAGGACATAATTATACAATCTAATTTGCTAATCAACTGGTGATGCTATATTTAACCATTTTTCATTTATCAATTCAATTTGTAATTCGCGCAAGGTCTCGCCGAAGTGCGAATCTGAGACGCGAGAAGGTGCACTTAGATTTCCAAATCCTTGAAAGTCAATGACAAATAGTAAATTTTGAGCCGATTTTTATAAAGAAGGGAGTGAATTTGAGCCACAAAGAGAGAATGGCAGCCGATTCCAATCTTTGGGGGCAGAGGCATAGAATGCTGAGAGCCCATTACTGTTCTGCATCGTGGCCTATCTAACAGACTTGCACTAGATGATCGCACGTCACGAAGACGGATGAAAGGAGTTACAACAGCATGCATACATGTATAAGTAAGTTTACTGGTGCCGAACACTGTTATGCAAAACAAACCAACTAAAATATAAGTGTGGAAGAATATGCGAGTGATTCAAAACACCTTATTTTGCTGGTGAGATCGTAAAAGTTGTAGAATGTCATGAATGTTGGGGCCTCCACTAAAGGCAGACATAACAATTACACTGAAACAGATAGCAATTGATCATCTACTGACGGAAGCAAAATTTCTTATTTGATTTTGCAGCATTCCTAAACAGATTGGAGAGCTCAAAGATATTAGCGTTGATAAGGAAGACCTTTGGCAATAAAAATGTGTTCTTGCAGGTCGACATACCCGACATATAAACAATTACATCCCATAGGCCTAATCATTTTCTTCCACCTTCGTTTGCTCTATTTATCTTCCACCCTTGTAAGTGTTCATCCTTACAAGTAGGGTTCGCTGTGTTGACATTGTTTCCCCTTAACCCATGTGCTGCTAAGTTAAGAGTGTCGGAACTACAACAGGCGCCTTGTGTAGGCGCTATAGATAGCTAGATATTTATACCAATACATTATGCATTTTTTCAAGGCTGAGCATCTAGTATTTAAACATAAAAATAACATGGCGTTGGAATTCTTGCACCAGTCGTTCCTTGCTTAGAAATTCGCCTATTACTGCTAGTTAATTACGGGCAACAGTTAACTCTCCATTGCATTCAAGGACTTCTTGGAAGTGGGCACTAATTCCAAGGTTCATGTGGAGCAAGAGAGATAACACCAGCGCATAGTCACTCGGAGGCCCACCTGCCGTAGGACGAGAAAGGGGAAGAGAATCCTCGAGTCGATCTGGAAAGTCTATCGCGAACCAGATGAAGTACATGCGTATCAATCCAGACACTTAGCATACTTGCATAACTCTCATATATATATATGCTAAGTACCTTACTAAAAGATTGCAAGGGCCAAACTAAGTGATCTTAACGCCATGTTATGTTGCAAAGGGTTAATCAATGGGCGAATAGTGAACGGACGTTCATTGTGTGATATGGTTAAAGGTCGTTCTTATAATCCAATCCAGTCTTTCCCTGAATTTTTGCCCTTAGGACCCACTTCACAAAGGCGATCGATGTCGAGTTTAAATTTAACTCCCATTTCAATGGATAATTATGCTCAATATGAGCTACAGTAGACTTACTCCGTAGAGTATGCTTTAGCAACTATGAAACAAAGAAGGTCAAGAGAGAAGACCAATCTGGATTTTCTGAATTTAATAGAGCTATTTTAAATGAGACTTGGAGCATGGTGACCCGCTCAACAAACGCCGTGACCCACTTTAAGGTCGCGACTCATAGTTTGGGAAACACTGATGCTAATGACTTCGAGGACGTCGGCGTTTGTATCACCCAATTACACATTCACTTTCATTAACAAAAGATTAAACTATAAAATGACACTACCTTACCACCATCATCTTCAGCAAATCGCATAGAGACAAGCGCTGCAAGTTACAGTAGTTGTAAAAAGCATGAAACCGTAGGCCTATATTGCTGAACCTCTGAACTCTTCAACAGCCAATTTATAACCCTAACCTTCCTCCTCGTACATATAGAAGTACCAAGCTTCAGATTATCATCTGAGATGTGTGTGTTGTGTAATGATACATAATACTATAGCGCATTTTTATTTTCTCACAAAGCGCTGCGCACGTACATGAGGCATAGATATTTAATATGCATAGATACAATAAATAGGGCCTATATATAGATACCCAAACAAGTGGCGACTGAAGACAGTTTGAAAACCTCTGCTGAAGAAGTACACAAGCAATTTTACGCCATGGAGTGGGATACTGTTCCGGGATAATGGTTCAAGACACGAAACAGTATGATAGGCTTGAACTTAAATGCGACAGACAAGCAGACAAGTGCCTGGATATTTCAGCGCAACACTTTCGTATTATGCCAAAAGGCACGCTCGCTAGTAACTGCATGATGATCCTTTTAGCTATTCGCTTTGAAAAGGAAACCAATGCAGTAAACACTTCTAGCATTAATCAGATAACCAATTAATCAATCAATGCAATTTGTACAGCGCTTCTTCAAGATAACTATTCATAGGCGCTTCCCTACCAAGGCTCGGTCAAAAAGGAAAGTCTTGAGAAGTTTATAAAAAGTGACAGACAACCCAATTGCCATCCTCGAGAGAGAGCGCAGGTCAGATCTGATGGAAGGTTCTTTCACGATTAACGTAGGCATACATGGACCATGCATAAATTATATTATTCTCAGTTCTAACCTTTGTGCTAACCTATGAGGCAACGAGTGATTATTGTTTCGGATATATTAGTTCAACTTCTGACAACGTACCTCCATCCGCATAAGTTTCAACTCCGTATCCATCCTGTAGTCCTGCTGTCCATGTGCCCTCGAACTTCAACCCAGTTGCCATGCTCTGTCTGATACCGTACCGACCCTTGAAGCCTTGCGTCCACTCGCCTCGGTAGAGCCAGTGACCTTTACGCTCAACGCCGAGCCCGTGTCGCTTACCCTGGAGCCAGTGACCCTCGTAGTAGTTCCCGCTAGTCCACGTGTAGACCCCACTGACCTCGAAACCGAACTGCCACGACCCCGCGTACTCTCCCTGCCCCATTGGACCCGTACAGATGCCGTGCCCATGGGACATGCCCTCCTGCCACGTTCCAGTGTAGTTGCCCCCATCGTCGAAGTCGCATCTGCCGCCGCTGGTCATCTGGAGAGAGGTTCTGTGAGGTTCCTCGTTGAAAATGACGGTTGGAATGGGAACGAGGGCGGTGGTGGCTGAGTCGGAGGTGTGTATTAGACGCGGGAACGACGGTCTAAAGCAGCACCTTAGAAACCTAAAAACAACACAGACATCGTCTCACCAGACAGACTGCGAAAGAAAAAATCCTATCGACACAATCCGAAGACATGCACTGGATAGATGCTTGGCTTTCCATACTCCAGTTCACTCGTTCGTCATTCCATTGCGCCCACTCTCTGATCTCTGACCTCCACTCCACGTGTTCCACGCTTTCGTTTACTTGTCGAAAGCTTCCGGTCACTGAACTGATTCTTCCCGATTATAGGATCAACCCAAGCTCTTCCCCATGAGAGGCGCTGAAAGCCCTATCATTCGGAGGAATGGAGGAAGAAGGAAAGAGGCAGGAAATTCCCCTGCCTTTGCCTTTTCACACAGACATAGGTCGATTCTGGCAATGCATACCTGTGATGAAATAACAGTCCGGATCCATAACAACGCTACCAATCTGTTCCAGAACTGGAAAAGTGAAACATCGCTACCGAATCGGCCGCTAGAGCCAGTTGCTGCAGCAGCCAAGGAAGGCAGACGGCAGCAGAGGGAAGACTGAAGGGAAGGGAGAAGCTGAAGATGTAGGAGGCGGTTAGACGCGTTAATCGGACCCTGCGTCTCGCCCGGCAACATGGGCAGCAGCCACGTTGGCAGAAGCAGCGCTTTGAAAATACACCTATGCTCGTCTGCATCAGCGCTCAGCCCTAGCTAGCGTTCATCTTCGCAGTCGCGGCTCTTGCTCCATCTCCTCTCTCATTCTCCTCTCCTCTCTCGCTCTCCTCTTCCCTCCCCATCTTCCAGCTATTATTCTTCCACGGTGAGGAGTGCATTGCGGAGGCTGTATAACCTATCGTTCGAGGAATTCGTCTGCAGACACTTGCTACCCTAATCTGTCGGTCCACAATCCCCGCTGTCTGACGACCTAGCTGTCTGTCAATGTCAGCACTCTTCTGCTTTTAGATAGTATGTCTTTCTGTCGTCGTGTGTCTTCTTTACTCTCCTATCCTCTTTTCAAAGTCATGTTCTATGTCGTATAAAATACAGAATTTTGTTTTTTTGGTTCCCTTCTCCTTCCCTCTCCCTCTCCTTCCCTCTCCATTCCTCTCCTCTCCGCTCCTCTCCTCTCGTCACCTCTCCTCTCCCCTCCTCTGCTCTCCCTCGCTCTCCTCCGCTCTTCTTTCCTCTGCTCTGCCTTCCTATGCATTACTCTACCTTCCTCTCCTCTCCTCTCCTCTCCTCTCCTCTCCTCTCCTCTCCTCTCCTCTCCTCTCCTCTCCTCTCCTCTCCTCTCCTCTCCTCTCCTCTCCTCTCCTCTCCTCTCCTCTCCTCTCCTCTCCTCTCCTCTCCTCTCCTCTCCTCTCCTCTCCTCTCCTCTCCTCTCCTTTCCTCTCCTCTCCTTTTCTATTCCCTTCTCTGCTCACTTCTTCTCTCATTTGCTCTCCTCTCCCGTTCTCACATCTCATCTCTAATCCTCTCTTCAGCTCACCTCAGCTCTCATCTCCTATCCATTCAATGACGGGAGGAACAAAGTCTAAGTCTAAGTAACTTAGATTATACTATTGAAAGACTCAAACGAGTATAACTTAAGTTAGATAAAAGCCATTTCGAGTCAGTAAAAGATTTTGAAACAGATGCATCGTTGAGCAAGATTAATATAAAAAAAGTCGAAAGTGGTAAGTGACGGGTTTTGATCCCCCAGCCGCATAACAATTATGGCTAAATTTGGACTAATGAAGCAGAAAATTAACACGGACAGAAACACCAGAGACAATCGAAAATTCTAATTACGGGTCGGAAGAACCCGGAATGTTGGGAAATGCGAAAGAATACAAGAAAAGATTACCCACAGGAGAAATTATTGCGTGCAGTGGATCCCAGGGTATTCAAGATTACGAGAAAATTGGAAACAAATACAAAGTTATGGCAGTCACTATATATAGGATTTGAAAAAAACCGCAACACAGAGTAGTTCAGCAAAGACTTTGATGGTCTTTGGGCATGTACAGAGGTTGTCGGTCTGTCGTATGACCGAATCCCACACAATGCACCATCTGAACGGCTCATAGTAAATAGGAATAGGCCTACGTGAAGACCAGGAAAACGATGGCTGGACAATAGAAATGACGGCATAACATACGGTGGATAAACACAGAGCGGAATAGCGAATATGACAAAAGACGAGCATTTACTCGTACAAATTTTTTGACGCCGATGCATAAACTTGAGAACAGATTAATTATGACGAATTATACTCGCGGAAGTTTGTTTTAAGCGTAGCATTAGCTGAGCGTCGAACTCTAGGCTCATCCTAAGAAAGAGAGCAATCTACGTTATTTGTCCGCTCGATGGTCCGAAGGTTCGATTGTCCTAAGATTCTTTAATCCGACATTAATTTAACTAGAGCTGGATTAACTGATGATAAGAATGTGTAAAACTGGGAGCTGGATTGATATTAAAAGAATCATGCCTAAATGGAAGCTGGATAAATGAAAAGAATGGTGCAATCCAGTTCCTAGTCAAGCAGAATTTTTTTCATCATTGCAGCTGCCATTAAAACCGCAATCTTATCGCCTATCGACCGGACACCATATAATCTTCGGACTATCGAACCTTCGGACTATCGAATACTTCGGACTACAGACACAGAACCATGTATTGCCTATAGAAACTCATAGTGGCATGACAGATAGATAGTAAGCGCTTAGAGTAGGTCCACTCTATAAGAAGTTAGGCCTATTATTAAATGAGTCGGTATCCTCGCCTGCCACGTGGAAGACCATGGTTAAATTCGACGACTAAGATTATGATACGTTTTCAATTTGAGTGGCATTTAAACATAAGATGTGCAGATGAGGGACGGTAGCCGATGGTGGAACCAATTCACATGGTAGAGAGCTCGCTTTGCAGGCGAAAGCAACGAGGATCGATGTTCCGGTCCTCCTGGAGACAATCAGAGCCCATTTCAAACAATGTAATTGTTCTTAATAGAAAACGAAAAAATTTCGAAATGAATGAATGAAAATTCTATACAATATTCTTCGACCTTCAGTAACAGTACACAACGCATCAATATCAGCGTCGCGAAAATCAATCTTAGGCTTATAATTCATCGTAGGCTTTTCTGAATAACAAAATCGGATTTAACAGAGCTAGTCAAACGCATTAAAATGCACATCGACCATTGACACGTAATAGCTGCACGTAAAAACCAAAAGTATTACAAACATTTCTAGCAATCATTTCTATGTAAAGCTGCGTAGGTCTGTCCTAGAATATGAACTACTTAAGCCTATCGTCAATCCTCGTTAGTAGAGTGTCACGCGGGAAACCGGGGTTCAATTCCCCGACGGGGAGATTATACATTTTCCAAGTTGAGTAGCACATAAGATTGTATCCGCGGATAGTCATATCCTTCAGAATCTTCTACCAATCGGTCGTGAGGTTCATCGACGACGTCTTCAATTGAATTATTCTGAAGCACAGCTGCATGCGTGCCATAAAACTTTCGTCTTCAAGAAATAGGCCTGTATACCGTCAAAATCGCCGAAGAAAGAGGCACAGACGTAGAGCGCAAGGTTTGCTGGCGAGCGGTACGGAGTTCTGGTTCTCCAGATGTTTACGGTGACAAACACAACCTTTTACTAAACCAACCGGATGACGTATATTTTTGGAAATGGTCGCGGTAGAATTTATCTGAAATTTACGACGAGACTGCTGCTCTGGAAAAAAGCATGGAGAACCGGGGTATCGATCCCCGTACCTCTCGCATGCTAAGCGAGCGCTCTACCATGTGAGCTAGTTCCCCGGCAGTGGAGATTATCAGGCAAAGCGCATCTTTCTTTTCTCTGTCAATTCAGCGAGAGCGACAACAGTGCATCATTTTGTGATAAATTACATTACCTGGTCAGCTCTTTCAGGTAACCAACAAGTCACAGCATCTTCGTCAAAATTCTCCTGTCAACGTCCAAAGAGACTGGTGACTTGCAGCCCTATGTATAATGCCACTCCCTTAATGGCGATGATCCATACGCTTCAAGTGAGAAACTTGTAGGCCTAGACACGTTCAAAATAAATCATGGAATCCATAAGGCAACCTAAGTCAATAGGTTGTCCATAAGTCCATAACTCCACCTATGTCAACTGATACACATTGCCATTGAGACGTCCATTTGGTCTCGGCGAATCCCAAAAAAGACAAGCATATTAGGTCTAGGAATACACAGATTTTTCTTAAAAATGAAATAGCAGTCTCCAGCTGAAGAATTTCACGGTCCAGATAATTGGAACATGTACTTCAAAGTTGACTCTCAGTCAGAATTAAGTTGGCCTATTAAGACCCACTCAATATTATAAGTTAATTAAGCTTCATCTGATGCTCCATTTCACAAAGCATCGGAGTAGCCAAATAAAATAAAAGCAGAATTAGGCACTGTGGTCCTGTTCTAATGCTAAAGGTGATAAGCGATTAACCTTCGAAAATCAAATAAACGAAAAGATGAATGATTTGTAAGTATCCTTAATTGTGATCGTAATACCAGTTGCCCGGCTAGCTCAGTCGGTAGAGCATGAGACTCTTAATCTCAGGGTCGTGGGTTCGAGCCCCACGTTGGGCGTATCATTTAACTCTTTATTCATTCATCCAGTTATTTGGATGACTATTATTGAGCTACGCCGCTTTTATGGATCAATTGTGTTGGCGGTGATTTTAGTGTTGGCATTTTACTGTCAAAATTGCACGCGCTTCTGCTTAAGCTTATATACATCCCGGTTACAATTTAGCGTCAAGTATTTCGGTTAAATACAAAGTACACATATGGGCCTAAGGCATGCAAGCGTTTTGCAAGTCGAGAACCATTAGATAGTGTCCGCGAACAGTCCTATATATGTATATCTCTCAGAATCTTCTTCCAATCGGTCGTGAGGTTCAATCGATTCCTCTGACCTTCTGGAAACCGAACTGTAACTCAACTATGGTTTCCCAGTCAACATCTTTACCTCAGCTTCATCTTCCTATATCTGTCCGTTCTTCATCTGTCCCTCTTTCTTCGGCACCGTCTACTTTGATGGTATTTGACTCACGTACTATTGTTGAAGAGCAAAGCTTTACGTCACGCGAGGTTGTGCTCCGAATCGTTTCTTAACAATTTCTACGTTCAATATGGTTTTGGTTGGTCCGCGCTTTCGTTACCTATCCGTTGAAAGGACCACCTACATATAGAGGTGGGGGGCACAGGTGTCGGCTGATGATCATGAGTCAAGCGACTGAAACCTCAGACAAGGTGATAAGCATTTTGCCTCTGAGTAGATATCTCAAGGGGCGCTATATAAATGTTCGGTTACATTACTCCATGTTTGTTTGGCAACTAACGGGGTAATTTATCGTTTTAGCGTCACAAATTCATCCACTTTATCGTTTTTCGTCTCAAATGCATTGCACCTGATTATGGCAGCTTCGTGCATGGTTGAATACTGTGATATCATCACAATACTTTTAATCAATTCAGCTTCCATTTAAACGCATTTCTTTTCAATTTCATCACATCCAGCTTCTACTTCGGCATGATTTTTTTCATCAATCCGGCTTCTGCTGCTTCAAGTTATGTAAAAAAGTGGTAAAAGTGGTCTTAATTTGTGACGGTGAAACGATAAATTACCACTAACGGACGGGCCAGTAGTGCAAAAGCTGAGAGACTAAATGGAATGGAATACTATAGTTATCTATCACGGAATGTCTACAGTTTCAACTATAGCCCTACTGAATGAACCGTTTAAAAGGTGACAAATAGACTACTTGTACGGCACTTAGTACTAGCCTATATCTAACTATGCTTCTTGAGGTCTCAGAACGTCACATCTCCCACCGAATCGTTGGGAAGGAGATGAAGTAATAGCAGGCCCTAACGCTTGTTTTCTAACCATGTCATATAGATTTGATTGATTTATCAATTGTTTTTAATGGATTGAACTATAAAATGACAATTATTATTATTTACTGTATATAGGCTTACATTTGGCTGCGGTCACGTGAGCTTGACTTATGAATATTGTATTGTTTTGCATTGTAGGTGGCAAATGGCAACTCAAATCATTCACTGTTCGCAGAAAATACATTCACAGCTTTTATTCATTCATTCATTACGCGAATTTTTGTCTAGCGCCTCTTCAATGTGACAACTCAGAGGTGCTCCCAACCCCAGCGCGACCACATTTATTATTTTATGTTTATGAGGCATATCATACCACAATGATGTGCACCATACAAAGCCTATGTGTTTGCCAAGTTAAGCAAGAAAATAGAAGAAACAAGTAATATAAAAGAGTGTCAGCAGAAAAATATAGGTTTACAATCAGTGTCTATATCAAAAGTGTACAACAATTAAGAACAGATTTTCAAACAAGTCTAGGTAAAATATTATATTCTAAGAATTCTACAGACGTGATTACAGAATGACGATAATCGAAAATAAACTATTGCATTATAATTATATAACTCTATGTAAGTCTGTTATCAAACTGTGTGTTAACCTAATATTCGAGTTGTACCTAAATGTAACATTAGTCTTGATATGAAGAAGATTAAAGTCGGGCGCTGAAGTCAAGTAAGTAAGTAATTGAGCATTAAGAATTGGTGTTGTTCAATGGTCAACGCCGGCTTCAGTCATCATTTCTGCAACCGTCTTTTCTAGCTCCTCAAGACTGCGAGATGTTTCATCAAGTGAAAAAGGAGTCAAGGTTACAACAAGAGCACTCATGCGTACAAATAAATGTATAATGAAAGTGTATAATATTTGCTTTACACTCAAGACCTTGTCATAACCCTATAGCGCAAGAAAACCTTCAACAGTCATATACTTAGGCCTATACGTTATTTGTTTACAAGCTTCTTTACTTTCTTACCTCGTGCTGTCATTTCGTTGAAACCTAGCGATCGTCATGATCCATGTCTTTCTTTCTGGAGTTGCGTCCCTTAATTCATCCTGACTCATTCCAGTTTTAATTCATCCTGACTCATTCCAGTTTTAATTCATCCTGACTCATTCCAGTTTTAATTCATCCTGACTCATTCCAGTTTTTTCGTGTATCTCATCCATCCATTTTTTCTTGTGGGCTCCTTTTCTTCTGTCGTCCTCCACAGTCCACATGCCAGCATCATTTCCTTTTCTATTCCATCTGATCGCATAACATGTCCGAAAAACCTTCTTACTTACAGAATTAGTCTCGTTACGCAACAATGAACTATTTTGCAATGAGCAGAGAAGGGCTGCTAACAACAGATATCTAAAACAGGACAGGAATCTATGTTATGTTGATAGTAGCTTCACCGTAAAAAGGATATTTCTCGAAAACATCTGGTTTGATGTGGCTTGAAACTTGTCCTGCATCTGTTGTAACATATCCTGGATCTGGAATAAAGCATTGCAGGTGAGTGATCGCAACTTTTCGCAGCCAAATATTATATTACTAGGCATCTAATTATACGAGTCAAATAGATGTTGTTTCAATGCAACTTCCATGAATAGTCACACAAACTCTTGATGCACCAGCATATAGAACAAAACTGAAACCAATTATTAACGTCATTGCACCTTTTCCAGTAATAATATTAAACTTCAAAAACCGCCCAAATTATATAAAACCATTAAAGTTCATATTATTTCAAGCAATTCTCAACTTTGTAATTTGTGTCAGTAAAAGACCTCACCGTTCGTGTATGACGGTATATCTAATACAGTGCAGTGCAAGTGTCATCTATTTACCATTTCCATCAATTTCGATTTATCCAGTAGGGTTTAATGTATACATGTGCAAATATGAAATTATGTTATTAATAATAAATAACTCTGACAGGTACCTTAGCCCTACACATTGTGTTTTGACGTTGAGTGAACCGTGAAGTGGGACTAAGAGGGCGCCAAATGTATGCTTTACCATTCGGGATAGGACCGGATCAACCGGCCCTGCTAGGGTGATTGTTCTTCTAATACTCTACAGCCGTTTTGAGTGCTCAGTTGTTCCAGGCTTTGACAAAACAGAAGGGCCACGTCAGTTTCTTCGGTACATGACATAGCGTCGTTAAGCAGAAGTTTCCTGCTTTAATCAGTTTACCTGCCCATTCACAGCATATTCTATGGTTTCCCCTATAAGCGAACAGTCGTCTCTAGACTGTCTATGACCTCTATGGACCGATTCCTCATAAATATATTTGGAATTTGTTAAGGAGAGATCATTTCCATCAAATATATTTGTTATCAAAGTTGTATGCAGGAAAACAGGTAACCATTGCCTGTATACATACTTGACGCATATTTCAACGATGCACTCAGGGATTGCTTACCTGTTGAGCGAAATCAGTCGTTGTCTTGGGCCTTCCAAGTTCAGTCGACATCTTTAATAAGTCAGCCATGACAACGGGAGAAAAACGATTCTCCGACAAAGACGGTTCAGATTGCAAGGTGTGATCGAAGTGATTGCCGTTCACCAAACAACAATCGTCAGAACCAAGTCAACCCTTATAAACGTAGCTGCGTCGGCTAAACAGTAACCGATTATTTCGTCGCCAGAATATACATGAAAGGCTCCGCACGGCTTGTCTGAACATGAAACACTCGCCGAGTCAGACGTCTCTGGCTGACCCAGGCCATGCGCGCATCGGTCGGTGGGTAACCCAGGCCAGGCTCGGCCCGCATCGGCTTAGGCCATCTGCGGCCGTCAAGACTCGAAACAATTGTATACCCTGTAGGACCAACTGACTAGATGAACGCGTCTAGACATGATGGACATTTACAATTTCCGACCAGACGGAACGTTGTTTCCTTCTGTAACATACGTACAGTACACGTACATTAATTATATGCCGTACGATGGCGTACGTTGAGGTAATTTCATGACGAAAATGAATTACATTAGACTATAAGCCAAACAGAAGTCGACAAAATCAAACAAGCTAGGCTGAACAGATCCAGTTCTAGACTCTATAGCTACTAAAATAGCTAGTCATTATCAATTATAGCCTGTCATCGTCTGTCATACACTATACACTATACAGTCACATAAAATCAAGCAATAGTAAATTTATTCACCGTGGGCATCAGTCATCTGTTCTGTGTAACTGCAATTACAATTAACGTAGGCCTACGCATACGTTAATTAGTCTTTCTGATAACGTAGGCCTGTGTACGGTAAGTGCCCGTTATTCCGGTAACTAATGCACGGTCGCAAATTTTGCAGATATCGATTAGCAAAGGACGATCGTAAATAAGTCAACATTTAGTAGGTGCACGATTGTAGACTAGACAGTCTGGAGAGGTAAACCTAACACGTACGTTGTACCTCGGTCACCTGCCATGCACACCTTTCAATCTATTTAATATATGACTGCGTTTCTCAATTCAAACGAATTGAGGAGAAAGTTATTTTTAAGTAAACGCAGTTACAACAATAACTGACAGTTAAACATCCTGTTTAGTGTCTGGCTAGCATTATGTATTTTTTGATTATTTTCATGTATGTACGTGCTGATGTTAGTCTGTGAGAGGTGCTATAAAAATCTAAAGGTATACGACGCGGTTTGTATGTGAACACATTATGAGTATATATACGTACGTATTTCTATGCATGTTTTAATGTATGTGTGTGTGTGTATGTACGTATGTATGTATGTATATGTATATATATATATATATATATATATTAAATTGCGTTACCACCAGTTGTCAGGATGGCCGAGCGGTCTAAGGCGCCAGACTCAAGGCAAAGCGCCTTACCTGTCGGGTTTAAAACCGAAAGGTTGAGTGTTCTGGTCCACGTATGTGGGCGCGGGTTCAAATCCCGCTTCTGACAAATTGTTTTACTTTCACAGTCAATCAAGCAATCGATGAGTAGATCGATCAATCAACGGTCCGTCAATCAATCACTCAATCAACCAATCGGTTTGCATGTGAACACATTATGAGTATATATATATATGTACGTATTTCTATGCATGTTTTAATGTATGTGTGTGTGTGTATGTATGTATGTATGTATGCATGTATATGTATATTTATATATATATATATATTAAATTGCGTTACCACCAGTTGTCAGGATGGCCGAGCGGTCTAAGGCGCCAGACTCAAGGCAAAGCGCCTTACCTGTCGGGTTTAAAACCGAAAGGTTGAGTGTTCTGGTCCACGTATGTGGGCGCGGGTTCAAATCCCGCTTCTGACAAATTATTTTACTTTCACAGTCAATCAAGCAATCGATGAGTAGATCGATCAATCAACGGTCAGTCAATCAATCAATCACTCAATCAACCAATCAATCATCAATCAAACAAAAACAAACTTAATTAAATTATGAAACTATTACACAGTAGCCAAAATTAATAGCCAAAGTGAGGAATAGAGTAATGATATAATGTTGCAATAGTTCGGCTACAATTTAAGATGCTTGACAGTTTAGAAGAGTTTATTAAATTAATTGGTCGAGCATTTTCTCCTTCGTCGTTTATCAATAATTGCTCTTGTGTTCAACAATTACCTAAATTACAGTAACAGCGTCGAATTACCTAGTTTAAAAAATTAAGTACATTATTTACCAACGACAGATATTAACGTATTCAACGACCAGACGAAATAGTAAAATAATTTGTCAGAAGCGGGATTTGAACCCGCGCCCACATACGTGGACCAGAACACTCAACCTTTCGGTTTTAAACCCGACAGGTAAGGCGTTTTGCCTTGAGTCTGGCGCCTTAGACCGCTCGGCCATCCTGACAACCGGTATCAAAGACATTTAAGATTTATATATACATGCTTACTTAGTCGTTTTCAGCATTGATCTCTCGATCTTCAGCTTTTCACATTTGACTTCTGTCCGATTTGTAGTTTTTCGGGAACTTGGCAGAGTACAAATGTAGATGATAATAAAATATTCTTTGTACTTTGGCCTACGCCATAGCTGATGAAGCGGCTCCGTGCTATTATAGAATATCCAAGAGCAATTAAATAATGAACATAGGCCTATTGCTAATTGTGAACTATCCTTTTGTAATGGAATAAATTTACCAGTTTGAGTAATCTACTTGGCTTTTGGTCAACTTGTTGAAGCGTTTTAAGATGCTCATTATTTTAAAATTCTTAAGATATATTAAGATATAGGGCATAGGTCCAATTGGAAATCAAAGTAATCGCACAACTGGTGTAACAATAAATAAAAGCCGATTATATTTATACAGTACGGTAAAAACAGAGAACGAGAAATGACGACGCGCTTGAGGTCAAAGACAGCAATTGTCCCAATTGTTTTTCCGTTATGACCTGTCATGTGAATCTTTGATAAAGTCGTCTATCACAGTTGTCCCGCGCATAGGCCTTCAAGTGTGAAATATGGGTGATGCCAACTTTTTGTAATAGAGTCGCTAGGTGGTCAAATAGGCCTACTCTCTATTTAGGCCTACTGTCCATGTAGGCCTACTGTCTATGAAGGATAGAATGCAGCAAAAATTAAAATTAGTTATGAATTAAATATGATCATAATTACTGGACTAAATTCATTAATCTTGAAACACGAAAAATACATCAAAATCGAAACAAGTTGTAATGACTCAACAACAAAACGAAGGTATCGCTGTTTTATTCGAAATATACAAACATTCCTTTGGCTGCACATTCCCAACTTAGATCTATGTCGCAATTAATTATACGCGATCGATATACAATCAATATATGGCCTACACTCGATGTAGGCCACACTCGATATCTTGAAAAAGTCTTTGTATAAGGCTATAAATTATCGCAGGTAACGCTTACCCGATTTGATCAGTTAGTTGGCTAAAGCATCAGACTTTTAAAGCTGGAAAGAGTGGTTTTACGACATGGCCGAGACGTGATAGCATGCGAAAGCGACAGGACGCATGGAGGCTTTGATTGATATAAGTTTATTTAACGACGCATCCATAACAACGATGATATGCGTGCGCATGGAGGCCTACTCACTATCAGTAATGTAGGCTACGATGCTGAATGCTTGCCATTTAAAACAGAGGTGCAAAAAAAACCAAGATTTTTAAAAATTAAAAGGTGTTTTTTTGTTTTTTGTTTTATTTGGATTTATTTGGTTTTATTTGTTTTTTTGTTTTTTAGTCGTATACTTTGGATTTTGTCACAACAGTTTTGTTATAAAAAGCATCAAACACAGCATGAAAAAGAGCTCCAACTCGTTTTTATGATTAATTTAGTTTGATTTCGGACTGAATAACACACAATTAGTAATATAATAGCAGTATTAGTAAATTTCATGAGAAATATTTTAAAAACCAAAAACCAACATTTTTTGTAAAAAGCCAAAAAAAAAACAAATAACCAAAAAACCAACATGGTTGCGGCCTTGATTTGAAATCGTTCGTATAGGCTGATGACGCATTTAACATACAGATGTCACTTTCAAACGGCCTGTCTCAGAGATCAGTCGTCAGAGCATCGTATCTTCAGAGCTGAACTCCTCAATATAGCACATGAGGATCATGGGTTCGAGTCCCTTATTGGCCGACTACTATTATACTATTAGGCCCATTTGTGTTTAAAAGCCTACATCCATGGCCTGCAATGCAGACCTGTTGGAGGTCAGTTTGAATTAAGGGCGAACTGTATAAGATCATTTCGTATATTATCGACTAATATAGTGAGCCTATTATTTAGAATGCTGTCAAAAGCGCTGATGCAAATGTAGGACTTGCGTTAGGCCTACTTGTAACGGACAGAAATGAATGTGAATTCATGTTGAACAAAGGTGATCAGAAAATGGGGTTTAAACTGGTAGGCCTTAATCCTCTCGGTCGTTTTGTGTATGATGCCATCTGATGAAACGTTGATTAATTGAAAGGTTTTATTTGTAATTAATTAATAAGGATTGTTAGGCTCTTTATCAGCTTCGCACAGATTTTGCGCGGCACATGTGCATGCTTACAAGAGACATTATAATGCAAAATTTGAATGCACATTTGAAATTATTGTACTTCGCTTAATATAATCAATGTTGAAACCAATTAGTTAACAAGTAGGTCCCTGTAAGAACTATGATTATTTCTAGGTGCAAGGCGACAAAGTTATGATCTGTGTAGCAGTGGCGTAGCCAGGTTTTAGCGTCAGAGGGACAGGCGAGCACGTTAAAAAAGCGCCAACTTTTCAATATAAAAAATAATCATTTTAAAGTTATAATTGAAAAAAAACTAAATTCGTAATACCAGTAAACACCTAATACGAAGAAAAAAAGCATTTAATAAAGTTTCATAATTACGGAACGGAGTTACGTTAGTAAGATTTTTTCCAAATTATGGTGAGTTAATTCATTACAAATTGGCAATTACAGGCTCGCAGGAAAGTTGCAGGGTATACCAGGTCAAGGTTACAGACTTTTAGAATTTCCTTACTTACAATTACTGACTGTTTTGTCTGCTTAGTCTTATGGTCTATGGTAGAAGCCCCGAGGCTTGTATTATCAGCCTGTATTAAGGACCGTTCTAAAAAGTGATCGCCCGATATGGGACTCGAACCCATGACCCTCAGATGACTGTACTGAGGTGACCAGCTTTAAAAGTCTGATGCTCTACCGACTGAGCTAACCGGGCTCACGTTGGATCGAGTTACAAATGCCTTTTAAAGTCTCATCCCTATATCGATTATGTAGGCCTATCTATTGGTCATAATGTTGCAGCATCTGGTGGAAATTGGATGGTTGATATTTAACAAAAGTACTGTCGTTTCGCTGTGTTCTTCACCACTGGTTTTTATTATTATATCCATATTCTTATTTGAGATGAATGCATTTGACCCAATAATTTTATGTAATTCTTGACTGTTTAAAATTTGGCCACATTTAGCAGTGAACAAGCTCTCAACGATTAATCGACAAACTCAGGTACGGTTGAGCTGCTAATTGATCTAGAATCCTATTTCACAGACTCTAGTGACTCGGTGCGCTAGCTGCTTGCGGTTTCGACTGCAATAGTGACGAAATAGGCTACATATGAAATACTGGACCTGGAACATAGCAGTGTTTGCATTTCGTCTAATGAGTTGCTTTGTCCTCTGGGGCACCAACGTTTTCCGATGTTAATTCATGGCACTAAGCTTTAGGCCCAAATGTGGACCATCCAGCGCCGTTAGGCTAACGGCGTCAGCCTACATCCAACGGCAAGCAAAAAATTATGGATCAAGCAAGGAGTTTAAATTAGAGGATTGGTTACTCGTAAAAAACCGTGTATTATCGACTATAGCGGGTGAGCGTTGTGACATCTGGCGTCGCGGGTGTACAGGGTCGCAGCCATTAAAGTAAATAAGCTTGACAGTTTTTAGCGATTAATTGCGCAAATTAGATGTAAAACAAATCAAGATTATTTTTCTTAAAGTTTCTATAGAATAAGAAACGTTATCTACTCTCGTACATCGTGTCCCTGTCCACGTGACATAAATGTAATGTAAATTTTTGAAATTTACAAAGAAAAAATCAAATCCGCAATAAGTCTCGTTTCTTTCCGGGGTCAGGTAAAAACATCCGGGGGTTAAGCCAAGTAGATAACATGACGTTACGATGGTAGTCGGTGATGAGGGTGGTCATGTGGCAGAAGTAGAGTCTGGATAGGACACCTTGAAGAGCTAGGTTTTCAGTCGTGAATTGAAAATAGCAGACGACAGTGAAAGCGGAGCGGATGTTATATTTGGAGGAAATGATAATGATAGATTAGTACTGTACACATGTTGCGATACGAATACATTACACAAAAGATGATTTCGACCACGGATCGCAGGTTTACTCGATGCATTGCAATGGATTTCAACCGCCTGCTATTTTCAAAAGAGAAGCTCTGGAAACTAATCCCAGATAAATAAAAAGTTTAGCAACTGCATACTTAGCCCGAGAGTGGCTTGATGCTTGTTGCCCTCCAGACCGGTTCGTGGAAGATTTCCCAGCAATTGAAATAAAGGGCAATTACTTCGCACTGGTTAGCTCTACTTATCGATAACTTTCCCTTGGCCAAAATATTGTAGACGAAGCTCAGCTTCTTCTTCCCGATACGTTAGTAGGACGTATAATATTGTAAACGAATATTCGCAAGAGAACGCCATGGACAGCGCGATTTCTTTCGACCTGGGCTGTGCTACGGCGCTATATAAATTGTCTATTATTATTATTATTATTATTATTATTATTATTATTATTATTATTATTATTATTATCATTATTATTATTATTATTATTATTATTATTATTATTATCATTATCATTATCGTTATTATTATTATTATTATTATTATTATTATTATTATTATTATTATTATTATTATATACAAATGTCCAAATGTCATACTGCTACGCATAGTCTTGGATGTTCCTTTCACGAGCGTGATCTTTCAGGGCGACACCGTGGTTTTATGACGAACGTGTCTGATTTGCATATTAAATTATCATCACCTTCAGGTGACGTCAAGACTAATTACCGCCGTTATTAACATCGAAAAATAATAATAATGATAATAATTTTACTTTTATTTGAAGCTGACAAACCGCAGTTTTATTACAAGCAAAGCATTAAGGATTACAATAAGTTATTACCATCGTCGAATTTAACTGTAGGCAACTATGCAAGGTGCCTAAAACGTAATACAGTTGCTTTGACAATACCGCCTAGCGAATAAAGGACTAGTTAACATTAGGGGATATTGTAATGCGATATAACTTTCTCAGTTCAGCGCGCCAGTGTGTTATCCATTAGGCCTACTCTGCTTTTCCCTGCGTCAGCACATCGAAATTTGAAACGTCCACACGTCTGAGTTTAAAGTTAACTGAAAATGGTCGCGTTGAGCTGATAATTAGCGCAAGAATGCAGCATTATGTTATGTTCCTATCGTTAGAGCGCTTGCTCGCGAGCCTTTAGTATGGAGGGATGCCGAAGCACACATTTTCAGAATTATAATAGTATAGATGCGCATCAATACACACGCCATAGAGCTATATACACCGAGGGCGGTGTCAGCGGTGCTATGGCACAGGGTGCAAATACAGAAATTTCAGGATGGAATAACATTAATTTTTCCAAAAATTCATTCTTTCTTGGAAAATGTGGGATCGCCAGATTAGGCCCTAATGCTAGGCACAGGGCACAATTATAGCTTGGTACGGCCCTGGCTATACATGTATATTCGGCATAGACATATATTGTACTCAGAGGATAAATCCTTCTGATTGAAGAAGTGCATGCTCGACACCCATAACTTGGTTGCAACTATAAACTCGAAAGATTTATCTAAGTCATATAAAATCAACAGAAGAATCTATTTTTAGACTAACACGATACAATACAACTAGGCATTTATAACGCGGTTTATCACGACAAGTTGTGCACGAAAGCGCACAAGCGTCTCGACGACGCAACTGCAGTTGTAATGCAGAGCACTTGTGCGCGAAGGACTTGCTCAAGGTCCCTCCCTACTATAAGGCTACTAATCCAAGACTAATTTAACTTCCAAATAAGTTGTCGGTTTTGGTGACAAGTCAGAATCGTGGAA
>OY365806.1:64560366-64587866 GCA_959347315.1 Bimastos eiseni | reverse complement strand
CCACAGACAGGCAATCTAGAACAAAATCCTTTTTTAAATTAATAATTGACTGCTGTACTTTTAAAATGTATTGTACGCCAGAGTGCTGATAAATACAGTTCGTTTGATATAGAATATACTTACTCACTTATTTGCTTACTTACTAAGTGGTTACCTCAACAAAATACGCACACAAGTCACATAGATGTATTATTGAAGCCTAATGTCTTTGTATAGTACGGTTCGTACTATACAATCCTTCCAATCCCTCTCCCGTAGCAGAATTCCTTTCATCGTTTGTCTCGACATTCGACTAATTAGTAAAGCGTCGCACGGCATCGCTAGACTCCGTCGCTTATTGAAGTCCTGGCGCCAGCGTAACAAGACGCCAAGGCATGTGCATTCTATGACAGGTGCTGCCTCTATTCGCCCGCGGATTAAGGCGAGAAGTTTCTGCCTCATTCTGCTAGGAGCACTTTTTATATTGGCGAGTTGCTAATTGGTGAACAGGACAACGAAGAACTGCGTTCACAAAAGCCGGTTCTTTGTCGGCTCTGTTCCAATGCAAAGACGTGAAACAGGTAACCCTAAAGGTAATACCTGTGACGCACTCATCTCGTCCACTCGTTAAGGCCGACGGCATAGCTTTAAACTACTCAATTAGACGGGTGGTTAAGATCATCGTGTGTGTTTGGTGAGCCAGCTTGAATAGCGCTGGATAAATGATATCAGTTCCTAACGAGAAATGATAGACGCTTATTTGTCATCTGCGGTAAAAAGGAAAGGTCAGAGAATAAATTATATTGAAGGGTGCATTACATGGGCGTTACTTAACTGCAGAGCCATCTTTCAATAAAAACATGAATTGGACAGGGCTGCAAACATGTTGGGTTTTTTTAATAAAAAAACCAAAAAACCAAAAACAGCAATTTTATTTTTTTGAGTTTAAAAAAATATTTTTAACAAAATTTACTAATATTACTATTTTTTACTTATTGTGTGTAATTCAGTCGGAAATCATGCTAAATTAATAATATAAACAAGTTGGAGCTCTTTTTCATTCTGTGTTTGATGCTTTTTATGACAAAACTGTTGTGACAAGATCCAAAGGAAAACTAAAAACAAAACAAAACAACTAAAACAAAACAAAACAACTAAAACAAAACAAAACAACTAAAACAAAAAAAACAACTTGGGATTTTTAAACAATCTTGGTTTTTTCACCCATGGAATTGGAAGATATGACATCAAGCAACCACATTGCACTACGTTATGTCATAATACGTCTCACTATAATTTGCATATTTTTAGAGAGGAAGATTGAGAGAGATTGAGAGAGAGACAGATACAGAGACAGGCTCTTGTGGATAACGAATTTGAAAAATATCAATCCTAAGTATTGAGCCAAATGGCACAAGTGACCGATCATAGTAATAACATCCATCAATGACTTTAAAAATTGAATGAATGAATGAATGAATTTAGGAACGACATAAAGACAGACAGACATAGAGACAGACTGGCATGAAGGCCAGCATAATATAGACGGAAGGCAGGCCGGAAGCGAGGTAGACATAGACAGAAACAGGCAGTCAGTAGACATGTCTATTTACCTATCTGCCTTCCTGTCTGTCACTCTCTCTGCCTGTCGGTCTATTTTATCTTTCTTGCTAACTTCTCTGCCTGTCTGTCTACCCTACTGCCAGTCTCTGTCTATTTACCTCACCGCCGGTCTGTCACTCTGATCACTAAGGCGTGTTTGAACCCAGAGCAAAGACCTTCACGCATGGTAACTCCACCACGGACTCCGGCAGTACCAGTCCCAAACCTGTGTAAACGAGGGGCGACACAAATTATCTTTGTTATTGTACAGCCTCATTGAACAGCAATTAACCATCCGCTAATACTTTTCACGCGCCTCTAGATGCTCTGTCGGGTGATCGTGTCACGTGTGTGAGTTTGAACAGTGAATAAGGGTATTATCAAATATAGCTCGTTGTTCTCTAATTATATTTTGATATATTGTGTAACGTCCCCTTACCAACATGTGGCAGACCAAGCAAATCTCTTAGACCTTCTTCGTTTGTAGAGTCAGAAGAAACTACAACGAAGAAGACAATAATTGTATTATTCGTATGTTCATTCATGCATGCTGTTCAGTAAATACTTTTAATTATTTTTTATTGTCTCCATTTATATATTTTGTTCTGTTACTTTTGTCGCTTATGATTTTGATTATCTATTTCAGTTTTATTATTGCGAATTACACGCAGAACCGTCGCTTAATCACTTAAATAGCCAGTCACTCTGTCACTTTGTCAACTTGTCACTCACTCATTCACTCATTCATTAAAAATTCATTCACTCAATCACTCACTAACTCATTCACTTACTCACTCACTCACTCATTCACGCAATCACTCATAAACTGACTTATCGATTCATTAGTATTTCAGTCAGTCAGTCAATCAGCCACCGTCAGTTAGTATATCAGCCAGTATATCAATCAGTAATTCAGTCAGTAAATAAGTCAGTCAGCCAATCACTTAATCAGTAGTCAGTCAGTCAATCAGTCTGTCAATCATTCACTCAGTCACTCAAAGGCTATGAAGCTATTCCGTCAATGCGACAGTCAATCAAGCCATTTGTCAATTCTGACTTTCGTCAATCACTCATTGATTCCGTCAGTAGTAGGAAACCGCGCTATCTGGGACAATTGACATAGCTAACATAGCTCAAGCTAACGTATTTTAACCTATAACCAGGTTAAAATATAGCCAATTCCTACACAAACCTAAACCCCTAGGTCAGACATCAACCACCAGACTAAGAAAAACGCCAGGAAATTTCCAATAGTTTCGATGATGAGCCACAACTCATGCACAAACCAAAGACTCTGGTCAAAACGTCCGCCAATAGGTCAAAAGTCACAGGAATTTCCAATAGTTTTGATGATGAGTCATCACGTGACCACCAAGTCTTCATTATCAACCCAGGAATTAAATGACTCAGGATGACCCAACCATTTCACCAGCGACTTGTTTCCCCGTTTCCTGATTATCTTTTCTATTCTAAATATTTCTTGAGTAGTCTTCTCTAGTTTCATTACAAAACTAAACATTTCATCCAACACATCGACATATCCTCTAGTTGAATTAGCTGTAAAATACTTAAACATTTTTTCACGCATTGTTCTATTCAAACGCTCAACAACGCACGACTTTTCTTCATTCTCCGTAGAATACAACTCGACAAATTTCTTAACACCTTTATTATAAAATTCTTTACCCTTATCAACCCATATTTTTCCTGGTCTTCTAACGCTCTCGAATATTTTCACGAAGCCACTAGCCGTAGATTTTCCACTCTTATCATTTAATGGTACATTCCAACCGTGCTTGGAAAACACATCTATTACGGTTTGTAAGTATTTCACGCCATCGTTATCTTTAGCAAAATCTAAATCAGCAGCCCATATTTCATCTATTCCACCAACGTACACCTTTCTCTTCCTAAAACGTCTTACTACGGGTTTATGCAACTCCTCAGCTAGTTCATCAGTCCATTGTAATTTTAGATTTTTTTTAAACCTAACCCGAGACTAGCTTTGGTAGATAATATATGTTTGACAAGGCTTCTTTGTATACGCTCTCGTAAGCTAGGATTAGGAATATTATTCAATTCCTTAATCATCACTCTATCAGCGACATTCCTAGAAGCTGTTTCCGCGTGCTGATCGTACGCCAAATCATGATGATATGCAGCGTTGTCGACTCTATTGACTGGTTTTGACCAATCCTTAGGAGTTCCATCGGAATTCAACCTCAAATCAAGTCTAGTACCAGGACCAGTAAACGAATGTCCCGGCAAGTGCATCTCACCTGGATATTTAGGTCACGGCAGCTTAATACCGGTGGTAACCGAATTTAAAGATCCAACTAAATCACCACCTTCAGAAGACTTCACGAATTGTGTCTTTGTCTTTCCACGTATATCACATGTGCCTCTAAGTATTGACCTTCCAATCTTCGTTGTAACATTTTGAATATTTTTAGTTTCAGTACGAGTTTTACACTTTACGCAATACATCCTTTTTAAATGCAATTAGATATATTTAAAATGGAAGTCAAAGAGTTATCGTGGAACGACATATTATTTAAGAGATTCAATAATCCTTCTTTTACCTAGAAGTATAAGAGGGTTTATCGTAGAAAAGTCCGGATGCGGTAAGACGACTCTATTGTTGAACCTGCTTCTAAAACCTGCATTGTTAGACTACGACAATTTGCAAGTATTTGGAAGATCTCTCTTTCAACCAGAGTATAAAATTCTCAAGCAAGCATTTGAAGGAAAAATAACGAAAGAATCCATCATCGGGCAATTCGGGTGCCAAGACAAGATCGCGAGAGAAGTGGCCTTAGTAGTTGAGGCAATGACTAAACACTTGCATAAAAATATGATATCTGCTGTAAGTTTTTTGAATCATCGGAATACGTGCCAGATCCGAGAGATTTGAACCGTGACAAGAAAAACTTGATGATTTTCGATGATTTACAGTTAGAAAAACAAAACAAATGTGAGACCTACTACATTCGAGGGAGGCATAGCAACTGACTGCTTTTACCTATCACAGAATTATTTCAAACTACCTAGACAGATGATTAGAGGGAATGCAAACTTTATCTGTTTGTTTCCTCGAGACCAGAAAAATATTAATCACACTTACAACGACCACGCGAGTATAGACATGCCTAAGGATGAGTTTAAGAAATTATGTGAAACAGCCTGGAAGCAACCTCATGGATTTGTAGTGATGGATCAGACTAGTAATAAGAATAACGGCAAGTATAGATGCGGTTTCGATGAATTCTACATTCCTTTATAAATAAATCTCTTTTGTAAAAGCGATTCCATTATAAATAAATCTTTTTTATTTTATAAAATGGAATCGATTTTACAAAAGATTGCAGACAACACCGAAAGGATCGCTTGTTACACAGAGCCAAAGTCATCATTTTACATATTATTGAGTGATAAGAGTTCGCGAATAAGGACTCAATTCAATCCGTTGACTCAGTTCGATAAAGATAAAAAGTACGAAATGACTCTTGTCAATCTGGAAACATATTTTTCATTCCCAAACATCGATGAGACTAACAACAGCTTTTCTTATTCACCGAACGGTGGAGATATGTGGGTTACTATAACCATTCCCGAAGGTTGTTATGAAATTTCAGACATCAACGAATACGTCCAAAGAATCATGAAAGAAAACGAGCATTATGATATGGTTATCGAAGAATACAATGTTAAGATAGAAGCAAACAGTAATACGTTGAAGACTGTTGTACATCTAGCGGATAATTACATGGTCGACTTTTGGGCGTTTAACTCTATCGGAAAAGTCCTCGGTTTCGACAGACGGCGTTATTCAGCAGGGTACCAAGAATCGGAGAATATAGTGGACATAATGAGTGTCTGTAATCTGAGAGTAACGAGCGATGTCATCGGGGCTTCCTATAGCAATGGAACGACTGATAATATAATTTATTCCTTTTTCCCGAATGTAGGATCCGGCTATAAGATTATGGAAACGCCTAGGAATTTGATATATCTTCCAATCACCCTATCCACGATTTCGACGATGGAAACGTCTCTCACAGACTAAAATGGCCAACTAATTAATCTACGAGGCGAGGAATTAGCGCTGAGGTTTCATATAAGAGAGGCTTAAAAGTTTTTATAGTTTTATATAAAATGAGTCGATACACAAATGTCAAAGTTAATATTTCGGAAGGACAAAAATACAAAATCAAAAAATCTCTACAAGCGGGAACCGGCGTTAGCATTGGATTAAAGCACAACGATTTAAATGGAACCCACGTTTTAGCTCTTACACAGGCGCAGGTTAACAAGTTGGCTAAGGCGTATCAAGGCGGAAAAGGTGCGACTATAAAAATAAGTAAAGCGCAATTGATACATAATGCCAAAGCCGAAGGTGGCTTTATCGGCGCTATTTTACCGTTTCTAGCAACTGCGGGTAAATTTCTGCTTTCGAGCGCGTAACCGAGCTTAGCAACGGGGGCATTAACAGGAACAGGAGAGGTGGCTGGATCAAAAGTCATAGACAAAGTCACAGGATCGGGCGGTGCAATATATCTCAATAGTCGAGGTAAAAACTACAAGATAGTGCAACACGGGTCTTTACCTGAAGCTATGGCAAGGTTCTGGACTTGATGGTGTGGGAGAAGGTCTGTATCTGAAAACAGGCTCTGGATTCATAAATGGTGAAGGGCTTGTCCTTGGACCAGATTCACCGTTTAAAACATTCCACTTCTCGGATTGTTACTATAATTTTTTCTTATCTCAGCTTAAATAAAAGTCATTCCAATATAAAATGTCTTATTATCCGATTCATAAAATGGAGTGGACAAAACCCAAAATTTAAAAATCTACGAGAACACAACCGAGATCCGTCACGTGGAAGGCGTGTGAAGGTATGTGGGATGTCAAGTATAGACCGCAAAGACAAATGGGTGGTTTAAGATGGGAGTTTTTTGCCCAAGAAGCGATAACTATTCATTGACAAGAGACGGTTGTTTTACCGTTAGGCTTAGTGTCCGAATGATTAAAGGATCGTGTAAGGTTTCGCTCCATCCGTAATTTATAGAAGCGGGGTGTCGCCTGCTGAGCGATACCGTTACTGGATTCATGGAAGACATTTTACTCGATATTAAGAATTTTAGAGATTTTGGAACTGTCACCATAAACGAAGGAGACTCATTATGTTATGTCGATTACCGCGTCAACGAATAAAACTTGAATTCCATTTTAAAAATATTCTTCGATATTATAAAATATAATTGAACAAAGCAAACACCTATCGCCTTCAGCAAATATCTGAAATTCAACAGGAAATCTTACGAGAACGCGAAAAGAGAGAAATAATCTGTAAAAAATATCAAAAGAGTGTTAAAGTAGTCGATGCGTTGGAAGGTTTGTTAACCATTACATCTTCAGGACTCGCCGCATTAGGTGTAACTTTTCTAAGTACCGCCGTAGCTACACCAGCCGCTACCATTGTGGTATCTTTATCAGCTGGAGCTGGAACATTGTTTTTGATATCTGCCCAAGTCCGCCGACTTCTATGGTTGCGGCAAGAAAAACATGCAAAGATCAGAACTATAGCTGAAGGAAAACTAAATTCGATCAGCGACCTTGTTTCGAAAGCCTTAGATGATAATAATATCTCAGACTCGGAATATTCTGTAATTCTAACTGAATTCGAGAAATTTAACGAAATGAAGGAAGAGGTTAGAAGTAAAAGCAATGCCAACATAGATGAAGCGACAAAACAATCGTTCATTAGGGAAGAGGTGGTGAATACAAAGTGAACGTAAATTTACGTTTTCTGTTTTATGTTTTACGTTTTACGTTTTTATGTTTTACGTTTAAATATTATGTTTCCAAGTCAAAAATGTCGTTTCTAAAAATCAAAGACCCAGCCAAACGTGATTTTATCGTTGAGAACTCTCTCAAGTTGATGCAAAATATTAGACAAGACTCGTTATCCGAGAAAATAGGGGACATTGGGCTTCAGCGGGAATTGATAAAAGCGTACAAACCGATAATCGACTCGCCGTCTGGAATATCCTGAGAATTAGGAACTATAAAAGAGAACTCTATGGCAACAACTGCCGCGCTTCGAGCATTGCCAGCCTCGATATTGTCATCGTTGAAAGCGATCCAATTCCCGCAGTATCCATCGATAGACGTGTTCGAGTATGATCCCATTTCAGATATTTGAACTTGGGAATAAGGTGATATCGCTACAAAATATGTAAAAGAATACGCTTCAAACAAGAAGTCGACAGATACGACCTTCGGAATAAACTCTAAAGGTGGTCGATTTCGCATCGGGAACAGCTCAATCACGATCGAAGGTGATGATATAACTATCGGAGATGTCACCTACAGGGGAACTCCGGGACTATGGGAATTGATGACGATGAAGGAACCAAACGAGTCGATATACAGTCAAAACGATCTGGACGAGTACTGGGATATTCTTGAATCGGCGGGTGCCTTGTATATGCCGAATAATCCGAATAAACCCAAATCGTCGAGAGGTGCAAAATATTTAAAAATCATTAAGCCATTGTTCGAACGAAAGCTCTCAACGCGACAAGGGAAGTTCTCAACAGGCGGGGGAGTCGTAGTTCTTCCGCAAGATCCCAATGCGCTAGTGGATATGTTGACTCTACGAATGGATAGCTTCAAAGCGGGAAATACAGGATTAAGAAACGAGATAGTCGGTATCTGCGATGAGTTACTTCGACAAAATGTGGTAAATGCGTTAGAGCATAAAAAATTAATGATACAATTATAAAATGATTGTCGTAACTAAGAGAAGATTTACTAAAAGATACGTCGTAGGAGGCTCTGGAATATTTGATACGGTATCAGGATTTTTCAAAAGAATGTTATCCTCGGCGAGATAGGTAGCAACAACCGCATCATGTGCTGAGAAAGACGTTGCAACGGAGATTGGAAAAAAGGCCATAGCTGTTGATAAGACCGTTGCTACCAATGCTGGAAAGCGATTGGTGGATAAAGCAGCGGCAAAGATGTTTAATCCACCGCGAGCAACTCTACTTAGCCAACAGAGCAAGGACGCGTTAAAGGGTTTAATATCTCCCCATAGAAATTCGAATATAAATAATTTACTGCCTGGCAACGGTGGCGCCATATCGATCCAAGATTTAGTGCGTGGATCTGGAATGAAGTTGGCTTAAAATAAAATCTTGTTTTATTAAAAAATGCAGTCAGAAATTCTAAGATTTACTGAAAATATTATTATAGATGAGGGAGTTGAAAGATACGAATGGCACGAGTACGAGCCGGTAGCGGGAACGAATCTGAACAGCGCTGGGGAAATTCGCATAAATATCAAACTTTACGATATTTTCAGCCATTCCTCCGAGTCATACCTGCTATTCGAAGATAGATTTACTAAAGCAGATGGAACAGATTACGCTAATGCCGATGCTGCGGCTATTACCAACAACGAGCTCATGCATCTTTTCAGCCAAATATCGTATTCCCTGTTGAATCTAGACATCGAAAGCGTGTTTCATCCGGGACAAGTCACAACTATGCTAGGGTTGCTGAAATATCCCAACGACTTCGCTCTCGCACAAGGACTTAACCAATTATGGACAAAAGACACAGCCGCGACTGCCGTATAGCCGACAACTCTGGATTCGCTATCAGACAGGCGTATCTCATTCAGAAACCAACTGCCAAGGGCACATTTAGCTTCATAGTACCTCTGAAGCACATTTTTGGATTCTGTGAGGATTACGATAAGATAGTCTACGGCATGAAGCATACTTTAACTCTCGTTCGCAAATCCGACGACGACGCCGTCTTCAGGTTGTCCGCTGCAGCGGCTGACAAAGTCAACATCAATAAAATTTCGTGGTTTACGCCTCATGTCATTGCGGCTGACATGGAAAAGTGCAGCTGTATAATACGATCGAATCAATGGCAACATTAGCAGTAGCCTACCGAGCTCGTCTCTGCGATACCAAAGCGGTTACTCGATTTACTACATTCAGTTGGCGACTTAGCGTAAAGACATCACCGGAAAAACCGAGGTATATTATCGTTGGATTTCAAACGAATCGACGCCTTAGTCAAGAAGCTAATCCATCAATTTTCGATCATTGAGATATTAATAACATGTATGTGATGATGAACCAAGAAAGATATCCAGTAGTCGATTACAACCTATCATTCCCGAATCAGCAAGTTTCAAGAGCTTACAGAGATGATGCGACCTTTAGCGAGAAATTCTATGGGATGGACCAACTCGTGACTCAGAGCAACATTACGCCAGCTGATTACAAAGATTTATATCCGCTGTTCGTTTTCGATGGAAGTAAGCAATCAGGGCGGTTACTGTCATCTGTCGTAGACATCCAGATCAAGGCTACTTTCAATGCTGCGGTGCCGCTTGGAACGGAAGCTTATGCAGTTGTCATTTCAGATAAATTGCTTAACTTCCAATCAGACCGTCGGAAGATGAGCGTTGTATATAAAAGAAAATATTTTCTATTTAAGAAAAACATGAAACTCTCACAACTTAAATCGCTAATGAAGGAACACAGTAAAAAAGGCGTAACATTTATGAACAAGCCGGATATGTTAAGGATACTCGTCGAGAAAGGTGTTTTACCGGAATTAGAACTGCCAGAAGAGAAGGTGCCGGTGAAGGAGAAAAAAGAAGTACTACTCAGATACGAATATCTAAAAACGATTCGTAATAATCCGGTAAGCGTTGAAATCTTTGACAGAGATACGAACGAAACCACCACTTACCCATCGTTGTATATGGCAAGTATGGCGTTTAAAATCGGTACGAACACGATACAGGACAGCAACGGTAAAGTGTGGAGAAATAGATACGAGATCCGTGTGCTGACATAAAGTTTTGTTCATTATATCTAAAATGGGTACTCGTAAGTCTATAGATTTCACGACAATGGAAGAAGACGTAGCTTACACGGTTACAACGAAACAATATCTGTAAGGTACAGTAGGCTATTTCTACCTTATTACGGAGGATGCGTCGGATGAGACGGAATATTACATGAGCGTATTCGAGGCGCCATTGCTCGACAAGTTGCAAACGAATAAAGAGAACAAGACATTAACTTTTACAAAAATGAAGATAGAAACGGAACCGGGTTACATCTCGTCGTATATCGTGGTATCCGGAGATAGCGAAGTTGTTGAACTCGAGGTTTAATTTTTCAATGATGTTTCTCATTGAAAATCTTAGTCATCATACACGAATAACTGCATCACGCTTAGTCCTGGCTTCCCCGATTCAGCCTGGAGGCAATCTAACCTATATGTCTGATATTTTCCAACTGAATCGATTAAAAATTCTTGGTAAGTATTTCCTAAAAAAGAGGGATTAGGCGCGCGTAAATAATAACCCCTTCTTCTTCATAATTGAGTGCGATTATTCTCCACTCGCAAATCCTTTCTGTGTTTTTATTCCTTCCCCTCAAGCCGATCTGCCAGATTCTTACCGCGGTTGGGCACTTGATAGATATGCACGATGTGAGTCTAGGGTTAACGCTATCGTTAGACACCCATTCTCCTCCGTCTTTAAACGCATGAAAGGCATTGTTATTCACAAATACAGAACCGGCATTCGCCTGAAAACCAGAATTACTAGTGTCCGAAGTTAATCTCGGCACGTAACCGACTTGACATTTTCTTCCTCGCGCGAACTCATACTGCGTTGATTTCCACCGTAGCACGCTGACGGCAGCTGTATCGGCACCAGGACTCGTAGATATAATATGAAATCTCCAATACGTGTAATTATACGAAGCGGGAAATATAAACTCCTTCATAAATCCAAATCGGAGGGCAACCGTTTGAGGGGCTAGAATATCTGTAAATACTATTCCATCGCTACTAGCTTGGACTTTCCAACTAGTAATTTCTTCGTTAAAATAACGGCCTGCAACGATATAAAATCCTGACATTGACAGAGGAATGGGGTACTTCATCTGAATCCAAACATTAGTGGTTGTTTCAGAGACCCAAATGTCGGGGCAGTGAGAAGCGTTTTAAAAAGCCCTTCATGGACTGAAGTTATACCCAGGCAGACGGTAATAATCGCTAGCACCAGCTTCGTAAGTTAAACCGTTTATTATCGTCACATCAGAAGTCATGGTTGGTGCCGCTGTCACGAATGCTCTCAGGTAATCGCTGGCAGAATTATTCGTTATCGCTTGGTTGACTAAGGCTTTGACTTGTCTAAAGCTCGCAGCCTGGCTGGCAGAATTATTCGTTATCGCTTGGTTGACTAAGGCTTCGATTTGTCCAAAGCTCACAGCCTGGCTGGCTAAGACTGGCGGGTGACTGTCAGTCGGTAAACCTTTTATCGAGTGACCATTCATTTTCAAGTCGCCGCCCATATCGTTCTTTCCATCACGTTTAAAAAAGTTTTACTCGCTTGAGACAGAGTAACACCTCCAGAAACTATTCTTTGAGTTGATCCAGTATCAGTTCGTCCAAATTTATCAACAGGCATCTGTTTTATATATATATATATATATATTATTTAATACAGTTCGTTTACGACTTCTTAAAATTTACATCCATCGTTGATCGTCTTCTTCAATACATACAAACATAAATGACCGCAAAACACTTGGCCGTCTGGTTGTATTCGTTCGCTGTTGTAGAATAGCGGCCTTTGTAGATAATTTATCAATTCAGTAGGAGGAAGAAGTCCGTAGCTGTCGAAATAAATTTTATCATTGGCGCGCTTGATCCAACACGTCCAATGTGTTCCTTTACCGTTAGAATCGTCTAGATTAAGGTTGCCGCACTCGTTCGCTCTTGGCCTCTTCTGCAACCCGTCTCTTCGAAAAACACCTCTGAAATTATTTATATTTAGTTTCCTCGCCGCTTCGATTAGATCAACGTTCGACAAAGCAATATTAGGTAGCGTTACACCTTCGACATCGATTAGTCTAGTGCTCATTTCATATTAGTGAATAATGTCCATATGCTAAAGTGTGAATACCATCTTGCTGAATCACTCGTTTATCATCTTCCGCTGAGAGCGCTACCTTGTTGACTTCTTCGGTGTAGATATCGTGAAGATGCGATCGAATGACATTCATCTTTCTCGATTGTTCTCTCTTTGTGAACAAGCAGTCTTTGTAATCTTCGTGAGTGATATATTTCGTGATAACATTCTTCTTCACACTTTTACATTTCTTATGGTCAACTCCAGCCATCTTGTACGAATACAACTTCGATCTTAAACCTACAAACTCTTCGATCTGTTTGTCAGCTGCTTCATCTTTGAACATGCCAATGACCTTTTTATTGATACCTGTTTCTATACCAGAGGATGGTCTTCAGGATAGTCGCTAGTGTCGAACCTACTTCTAATGTCGGGTGTTATATCGACGTAGAAGTCCTGTTCTTTCTTTCCAAATATCATTTTCTTAGGAAATTTAAATCGATCCCAGATATCTTTTATATTTTCTATAAGAGTATCTATGAATATCTGTGCTACATCATCGTCTTCGCTCTTTGCTGTGAAAGTTATGGGAGCTTGTGAATGTGAATGTAGGTCATCGTCAAAACATTTGATATAATAGCAGAAAGAACTTGAGACGTGTTTTTGATATCTGTTGATGTAAAACATGCTGGGATCAGGTTGACAAGTGTCTATGGGTTTAATGAAAGATTCTAAATTGGCGTACGCGACAAAGGGAACTCTCATCTTTCTATTATAATTTTTGAAATTCAACATAGTTCCTGGTTCTGGAAGTTCTATATTTTGAGCGGTGTGTTGGGAACAATACTCGGTGTGTTTTTTTAATGACTCTAGCTCTCTATATCCTATCAAACACCGCTTACAATAGTGCATCGAAGTGTATGAGTTTGCGTTATTTACCGCCATCAGTCTGTTGAAGTTCTTTATCCAACAATAATGCTTCTTTTGTTCGTCAGAAATGAGTAATAGGTCTACTCTGAAATCGCTTTCGTGCATAGATAAATAGAGTGGGAATAGGTAAACATCTTTCTCATTTTCTCATGACCAAAAACATTAATATTAATATTATTATTTTTGCTCAAACATACTTATCACGTTAGCGTCCGCTGCGACTGGGAATTCAATGCTGGGCCAATTAAGTTCCTCAGACTGCTTGATTAATTCTTTCGTAATTCTTTCCGGATGTTCCTCAACGGGGTTTAAAGCTCTCGTCACAAACCACATGAAACATTCTTCGTCTTCGTTCTTCATATTAACAATAGCCTTTTTATTCGCTAGACATTTCGGTAGTGGAATGTAAGAACTACCCTTCAGCGGTTTATAAACGACCGTGTTGAGTTCTAATTTTTGAACCGCTCTAAGTCTCCAGTTACTACCACGCATCTGGAAGGCAGCCATTGATTCTAACATTTTATCTTTCGCGTTGTTAAAAATTTCGCTCGTGTCGGTGGAGTCTAAAATCACCTAAGTTTTTGAAACGAACGGAAAATCCTCGGTATCTACTTGCCCGGATTTCATATCAACATGCTCCATTGTGCAGGTGAGGACAAAGTTGACCTTAGTCTGTCGATTTCTAGACAAAAGGTCTTCCAGTTGTGGTTGAGCTGCTTTGAGAAAAGATGTGGCGTCAATTCCGTTTGCGCCTTCGACCGTGTAGTGTTTCGTGAAGCCCTTGATAGCTGTGGCCGTCTCTTTTATTTCGCGCGTTTTCATAAGAATTTTACTGAATATAGAATTCACTTTGGCTTTCAGTGCTTCTATCTTCTCATTCACCTTTCTCTTTGGTTCTTCGTGTATGTACCCTTCAATCCACTTTGCAAACGTATTAATCCCGAATTTTGTATTATCAAGGACTTTTCGTATCGCTGAGGCCGGTACGGGAGCGAGTGTTGGGATTCCAATCTCGGGAACGGGCGCGTCCAGCAAACTAACATTGGATGAGATTGGCGCAAAATGTGAGGGGATGAGTGTTTGAGACACATTTGCTTCAATTTTAGCAATCAAATCCCTTTACGCAGTATCGTATAACCAACCATACCTTTCTGTTTCGCAATTTTTCTTAGTTCGATCACAGTCTGCTTCGAGTATTCCATTTTATATTGTAGTGGCATTCCTTTAAGTCAAAGAGAGAAAATATTTTCATCCATTTTATATATGAGAGAATTTTTGTTTGTTTGTTGAACAATGACTCATCATCGAAACTGCTGACTCATCATCGAAACTATTGGAAATTCCCGTGACTTTAGACCTATTGACGTTTTGACCAGGGGCTTTGGTTTGTGCATGAGTTGTGGCTCATCATCGAAACTATTGAAAATTTCCTGGCGTTTTTCTTAGTCTGGGGGTTGATGTCTGACCTAGGGTTTTAGGTTTGGGTAGGAATTGGTTATTTTTTAATCTGGTTATAGGTTAAAATGCGTTTTAGTAACCTATTAGGTGGGTGATTTTGAGCTATGTTATGGTCAATTGACCCAGATAGCGTGGTTTCCTACTACTTCCGTCAGACCATTCAGCACTCAGCAAGTCATTCATAGCTCAGAATTATTTGTCTTTGATTCACAGCAATCAAAATGCTGACGAAACACTTTATTAACACACATATGCAAGGCGATTGTTGACGCTTTTGACCCAGTCAAAAATCATAAAGCCCTGGAAGGATTGATGACCATTTAACGTCATAACATGACGTTAAATGGTAAACGTGGTTCTATAGACAAGATATATTAAATATTGTCTATAGAAACACGTTCACGGCAATCTGGGGAACTAGTGGCGCTATATAAATATCCAGATACATACAAGCAAACACGCATGCATGCATGCATACATACGTGCATGCACACATGTGTATACTCATTAATTCAGGCATGCACTCACACACACATATATGCCTAATTCTATGCCTACATAAAATTATATATATATATAAACAATAACATACATATATTACACACATACATACATAAAAATTTCACTACGTTCACTCGTTCACTACGGCATTTAACATCATTTAGCCCAGCGCAGAGAGCGCCTCTGAGTAGATATGTTAAAGGGGCGCTATATAAATGCTTGATCACATACATACATTCGTCCATGCATATATATACATAGACACACATACAGTATATACACATATGCACACTGGACGTTTCTATGGTCTTTGAAAATGTCACAACAAATCGCTCGCGACAGAGAATCTTATTTGACCCCGGTTGGAAAGTGCCTTAGCTACACTAGTGATACCTAGACACGACGTTTAGGAGTGCATTAAGTCCCGTGCGTCTTGCGTCCAGTGGTGGCCCATGGGCCTCATAAGCGCCGGATGCTATTCCGCATCTTTTGATGGTCTTGTAAGCAGCGACCACCTTCCGTGGAACAGGTGATGCACGACGTTTATCGATGGTAGAGCATCCGAGGGGGAAGACACAGATGCTCCACGACGATAAACCACGACGCACCAAAGGATACCGAGGGACAGACCCAGCACGACAGGAAGATACAGGTTGGAGACATACAGATGTAGGGAGGATGAACTCCCGAAGTAGCAGAGGAAGCATACAGGCAGACACAGTGAGGCAATGAAGAACAGAGACAGACGTACATAGACAAAGATGCAGTCATGCACGAAGACACAGGAAGATGGACATGAAGACATATAGATGTAGGGATGATGAATCCAAAGAACCACGGACAGACAAAGTGAGGTAATGACACACAGATGAGCATTGAGACAAACAGATGTAGAGGGGGAACAAATGAAGACATGAAATAGATGAAACAACGACAGTTAAAGAGTAAGACATTGAGAGATAGGGAGACAGACAGAAGTAAGACCGAAGCAGAAAGATAAATGACATAAAGACTAGCTGTCAATTTGTCTGTGTAGCTATGAGACAGAGAGACACACACAGAAAACGAGACAAAGGGAGATAGACAGACAGAGTTTTCAGACAGATGATAATTAAGATGGAAACGCAGCAGACACGTATAATAAACAGAACGACCGGCAGACAGACAGATGGACGGACACATTTAGTGACCAGTATTGGCATATGGACAGAGATACGCGGAGAGACAAAGGGAGGGCTAGACTTTCGAATCTGAGACGAGCAGCGATCGATTGAAATGATGGAAAGTCGCCTTGATTAAGGCTGACATTTTCTGGTGGGAATTTCAGATAAAAGAACCCGGTCGTCAGAAATCAAATTTAAAACAACGTCCTGCGATTATTTCATCTCTGATTGCAGCCACTCCATTCCTTCCAATCTCGTCAGCGCCAGCGCCTACCACTCACTCTCTCTCTCTCTCTCTCTCTCTCACTCTCTCTCTCTCTTTCTCTCTCTCTCTCTCTCTCTCGCTCTCTCTCTTTCTCTCTCTCTCTCTCGCTCTCTCTCTTTCTCTCTCTCTCTCTCTCTCTTTCTCTCTCTCTCTCTCTCTCTCTCTCTCTCTCTGTCTTGATGTTATTCCGTGTCTTTGTCTCTGTCTCTGTCTTACTCTGGTTGTCTGTCTGTCTGTCACTTCGTCTATCATCATCAACACCGTGGTCAGTTAGTTTTCATCTGTCTGTATTTATCTCTTTCTCACTCATTCTTTGGCCAGTCTGTCAGTCTCTCCGTCTATCCATCATAAGGGCCGTATTCTGTACCTTTTCATCTGGTCCACTTTTTGTCTGCTTGCCTGTCTGTATTTAACTCTCTCTATATGTCATTCAATGATCTGTCAGTCAGTCAGTCAGTCAGTCAGTCAGTCAGTCAGTCAGTCAGTCAGTCAGTCAGCAGTCAGTCAGTCAGTCAGTCAGTCAGTCAGCAGTCAGTCAGTCAGTCAGCAGTCAGTCAGTCAGTCACATTTTGTCTGTCTGTCTGTCTGTCTGTCTCCCTCCTCCTTATCTCCCTTTTCTCCGTCCTCAGCGTCATACAATTGGTTCTCGGCCGACTTCAAGTTCTTCATTCCTTTCCATCATGCCTATTCCTCTTTTTGCACGTGTCCGTCTCTCGCACCCTCTCCCTCTCTTTCCATCCTCTTCCCTCTCTTCCGGTTTCGACCCTCTGCGCCCTTCTGTCGTCCTGTTTGCATCACTCGCTTTGTTGCTGCTCCTTCCGCCTCGCAGTACGCATGCGCGGCCGCCTTATCTCGTCACTTCCGTTTCTTCATTATACGGTAAACTGCGTGTATTCAACGGACGATTGTCTCTCTTCCTCTGAAAGCGGAAAATGGAGAAGGATGCGGAGAATGAAGAGGAGGCAGAAGAGGATGGAGGAGGAGAATAGAATTCCATCAAATTAATTTGCCAGAATATACAGCGCATCTGTGAGCAAAGCCGAGACAGGACTGTCAGTGGACTTCAGAATATATATATATATATATATATATATATATATATGTCGCTGATACAGGACAAATGAACTAGCAACTGGAAACAACCACAACAGCAATAACAACAATGACAATAGTATCACCAATAATTATAGTAATTAAATTAATAATAATAATAATAATAATGATAATAATAATAACAATAATAACAACAACAATAATAATGATAACTAAAAATAATAATTATATAAACAATAATAATTATGTCCAACTAGTCAACTTGTTGTTTGAGAGATATGGACCGATTTGTTTGAAAGGCAATAAGTTACTTGAAGCAAATCGATTTCCTAACTACATGTATACAATCAGTTCGTATTTTTGGCCGCAATACTGACATGAGATTTGTAGGTCTATGGGGGAAGTGAAAAGAAAACGACCGAGACATTATTTCAGCCAGAGCGAGATTCCGTTTAGCAGGAAATTTCTCTGTACAGAACAATCGTTGATAAAAGTCATTATCAAACGACACATTCCTTATCTACAGATCAGCGAATATTTAGGATATCGAAAAAATATAGTTTCAGTGTAGGCCTAATTAAACTGTGTGAAAGCAAGGATCATTAGCGTCACCCTCCTTCTTCACCAGTCTTCGGACTGGCACTGCCAAAATGCATGCAGTGGCGAAGTTGATGGAGCGGGTACCCGTGTACCTGACCGCGCGGACATTTTGTTAGGAAATGTACGAAATTGTACATTTTTACGGAATATCGGGCGCCCGAGAACCGATTTCATTGCCCGGGCAGTCAGCCAATAATATGATCAACGGAACATTTCTGGCATATGGTCAGGTAAAATCGCGCATTTTACGGAATGTCGGGTACCCTAGAACCGATTTCATTGCCCGGACAGTCAGCCTCGGGCGGGTACCCAGGTACCCGTTGACAGCCTTAATTCGGCCCAGGAATAAGTTCTTCTCGCACATTTGCACAGTGTGCACTTCTGTGCTTTGGACATTATTAAATAAATGTATATTGTATTATATTTAAGTGATTACTGATTGATCATAGTGCGCCATCGTTTGATGACATGTGCATTGGATATACGGCGCTAATTGATATCATTTAGCAATTAGTTAGGCAACAGTGTTTGTGGCAGGGATTTTTTTGCACGTCAAACATTCAGTTCCTATTCGATCGTTCAGCCTCAAATGAGATGGAGGCAGGCATATGTGATAAAAAAAATGCCATAGTTAATCGAGTTTACGCTACCTTAAAAGATCAACACAAAATGGATTGTGATTAAAGGACAAGATTAGTAATAGTGATTATGGACTAAAACTTTTAATTAAGATATATCAACACTTTCTCAATTAAGATGCTTGTGCTACAGCAACGTTTTCCAAACTGTATTCCGCAGAATCCTTTGGTTCCGTGAGGTGATGACAAGGGTTTCGTGGAAACTTTAAGTGTGAACAATAAGTTTCAAACAATTTAAACTAAATAAAAAACATTTTCATAGAAGGATTTTTGCTTAACATACATCTATGTGTATAACTTAACGTGTATAGGCCTATGCGAGAGAATTCATGTCACTGTCAACGATATTTGTGTTATCATTAATCATATCTAGGCCTAAGCCCATTATTTAAACCTATTATTGTCTGCATTCCTAAGTGTTTGCTTGTTTGGCTACGACAGACTATGTTTAGTTTTGAACGGGAGTTCCGCCAATATATAATTTACGATCAAAAGGGTTCTACGGCCAATAAAGACTAGGAAACACTTAATTATGCACAGTCGCATTTTAATATGCTGCATTTATAGAATATGTATCAGAATCCAAAGTTTCCTCCGTAACGCACGTGTGCGAGAGAATAGTTATTAATCGATAACCCACCCTGACACAATCTGTGCTTATCTGTAACTGCTCTATCTTGTACGCCAGACTCTATTTTCGTAGGCTAAGGATTAGGGGATGCAATTAATATACGTCGATGGAATAATTAAGGAAGGAGATAATTGCGGGATTGAGGACTGGCTCCAGCAATTTACGCGCTCTAGTTGGTTGGCATCGTTGCACAGTTTGACAACGAATGGTAAAGTCCATGTTGCACCTGCTCTCTCTAGGACAACCACTCCAAGTGCCATCTTCTACGACGCTGCCTAGTAATTGTAGCCTCGTTTTTTTCTTCGTCTCTCTCTGTCTCTTTCTGTCTGTCTGTCTGTCTTTCTCTCTTTGTTTCTCTCTCTCTGTCTCTCTTTGTCTCTCTTTGTTTCTCTCTGCGTTTCTCTTTCTCTCTTCGTCTCTCTCTCCCTCTCTATCTCGCTGTCTCTCTGTCTGTCTCTATCTCTCTCTCTCCCTCTCTATCTGTCTGTCTCTCTCTGTCTCTATCTGTCTCTCTCTCCCTCTCGCTCTCTCTCTCTGTATCTCTCTCTGTCTCTCTCTTTTTCTCTCTCTCTCTCTCTTGCTCTCGCCCCTTGTCTCTCAGTCCCCTCTCTCTTCGTGTCTCTGTCTCTGTCTCCCCCTCTCTTCTTGTCTCTCACTTTCTCTCGGCCCTTGTCTCTCATTCTTCTCTTTTCTCTGTCTGTCTGACTATCTCTCTGTCTCTCTCCCTTCCAAGTCTAAGTAGCCTACCATTCGCCCATAGGCTTCTTCAGATATATATACATATATATATATATAATATATATATATATATGTATATATATCTTTGAACCTCTGTCTCTGCCTCTGTCTCTGTGTGTAAATCTGATCATCGGCCTGTATATATGTTTCTCCAGTTTCAATGTTTCTGTTGTTCCCTGTGGTCTACTTATCTGCCTTTCTCTGTGTTTAGCAATTCGTCTATTAAAGTCATACCGTCTGCCTCTGTACATTTAAGTCTTTATCGATCAACATGGACTGCTCAGCAATACATGATGAAGCAAACCGCCTATTTGCGAAAACCAAACGAATGGCTGCAATAAGCGATGCAAACTAAGACGCACATGATTACGCTGGGCTTCGCGTCCATATGCCATTTGCAAGACGTCTGTATCTCGTCGTCGTCGTTCGACATGATTCGAAGTGACGTGGAAGGAATTGAGGCCTATAAATAGTAACAGTTCAGATGTCTATAATTGAGTATTCAAAGCGAAAGGGCGGCTGCAAAAGGTGCAGAGGGGAGCGATGGTTGATGAAGAATGAATTTACAGAAGAGAGACAGGTAGGAAGGAGTGGGGTGGAAAGAAGGGAAGGAAGGATGGAAGGAAGGAAGGAAGGGACGGAAGATGGAATGTGAGGGATGGATGGAAGGAAGGAAGGAAGTAAGCAAAGAGGGGAGGAAGGAAGGACAGAAGATCGGAGAAAATCCAGGATGGAAGAAAGGAAGGACGGAATAAAAAAGGAAGGAAGGATGGAATAAATGAATGAATGAAGGAAGGAAGGAATGAAAAGGATGGAGGGAAGAAAGAAAGGTAGTAAAGAAGAGAGTAAGAAAAGGCAGAAGAATGGAAGAAGGGAATGAAGGAAGGATGAAATAGAGAGAGGAAAGAGAATGGAAGGAAGAATTGAAGTGCATGTGGAAGGCAGTCACATGAAAGGAAGGAGGTAAGGAAAGAAGAAAGGCAGGAGTAAGAAAGGAAGGGAGGAGGTGGAGGTTCGAATCCCAACCGACCAAAGGTATGTGACGCCAGACGTAGAATGGCTTGAGTTAGATCGATAGAAGTGAATGTGAAGGGACTTAAAAGATTGCTAGTAATAATAATCTTAAATTCCGATAAGAATTTAGGCACGTTTTTAAAGTACGCGTGCCCTTTGGAACATGTAGGTATGCCAGTTTATTCACTTCGGTTACTTTGACTAGATGCACTAGTCTACTTGTACTGTACATACGTGGGCCAACGTGCGTAGGTGTTTGCGTGTGTCTATTCAAATGCATGCGCTCGTGCATCCTTTATGATCATATCCTTCGTTATATAGTCTGTGTAGCCACCTTGCAGAGTCTAACCGATTCGTCAATGTTGGATAGAGATCCTGTAGAGGCAGCTGATAAAAATTGATTCTAATGAGAGCCTCATCTACGTTCGCGGTCGTCGAGATCGGCGATAACAAAATTAAGAACATCGTGAAAAACCGTAGAAAATATGTCTAAATTCAGTCAACGCAAACCCAGCACCTTTCAATCAAGCAAGGTGAACTTAATACAGCGCCGATTAAAGATATATCTACTCATAGGCGCTCCCGGTCTGACTACGGTTGTAAAATTCGGATTTCATAGGAGAGTAACATGTAGGCGATGAATTTCTATAGGCAGCTCTTGGGGAGACCTTTCAGGATGGTCGGGCCCACCACATAAAAGGTAGTGGCACGAGCGAAGGGAACAACCAAGTCTCCATGGGCATCAGAACGGAGTTGGCGTCGGTCACTAGTGGCCTCGTACTCATTTCATGCTAGTTGATGACTTTCTTATCGTTCAATTCGAACCGAAAATGGTGACCGACATATCATGACTTGACATCAAATAAAATCACCCGACGTGACACTTGCATGACGTAACATGCCACAGGATGTCAGTGTATGATTATCGGTCCGAAACACGCAGGGATGCAATAGAACTGAATTCCATTTCATGTCTTGAAAAATCGTCACAGAACAATCTCTTAGCGAAAGTCTTTATTATGTAGCCAGAAAAGGCTCAAAAATATTTAAATATTTTATCCTAATTGATGGAATGTTAGCTGGTCTGAGCGTCTTTGAGGTCTTTCCCATGTTCTTAAATGCGCCTTATAATTCTCAGGCATCATTTTAAATTAGGTAATTAAATTTGTAACCCGAGCACTGTCGCACCCAAATTTCAATCTAAAATAGGCAGAAATAGTGAGTTTTGAGCCAGTTTAGGAAGGAAGGGAGTAAATTTGAGCAACAAAGAGAGAGAGAGAGTGGCAGTCGATTCCATTCCTTGGAAGCAAAGGCATGGAATGCACGCGATCCCATATCCGTTTTGCATCGTGGGGCTCAGCTGAAGGACCTTTGCTGATGGTCGCAGACAACGAGGTGGGATGTAAGGAGTTAGTAGAGCATAAATATACATTAAGGTAGGTGTATTGGTGCTGAGGGCTTTGTTGGTCAAAGGTATGTCGATGTAATCATACTTGTAATCAAATGTGCTAGCATGACAACACTTTCCATCACACTAGATCACATTGCATCACATGACAAAATTGGTAATGTGTTCCATAGTCCACAACAGACATCTTAAAAGTACAAGGGCCGTAAGAGTCGACCTCCTCCCTTTTCAAGGCTTTGGATTGGCACCACGAGTAGTGGTCAAGTTTAAATTTGGACTACAGTACTCATCACAAGAGAGTTTATGTTACTAACCACAGACCTTTACATTTATAAAAAAAATTTCATCCACTCTGAATTTATATCCTCACAACTTCAATGCAAGAGATCATACTAATTATGAGAACATAATTTATCAATACGCGGTTCTGAATCATGACATTGGATAATTAATCGAATTGAAGTTGCATTGAATCCTGTAACTTGATAGTCCATACCGTCATATAAGAGCAAGCAACATATTATATCGAAATGTAACGTCACATAGTATATTATGACATCACACTGGATCACATCAGTTCCCAGTCTCAGCACCACTTCCGGTACAAATCCACATCCGATGATTAACGATCAACTCTGGTCAAACTGTTGCTCTTCGTTCGATTGGTCGATGACCGGCTGGCGCTATATAAATCGAATTGATTAAGCTTTTCATCAAGCAACAAACGACGAACCTCGTTTCGTCGTTGAGGACGACGATGACGACGACGAGGATGAGGAAGAGGAGGAGGGTGACGAGGAGCAGTTGCGTACCTCCCCCTTCCATTTGTCGCCCTCGCAGACGAGAACAAACGACTCGGCCGTCTTATTGCAGAAGGCAATCATCCGGTCCACCTGGTGTTTGATATGCACGTCAGCTGGTAGGGCTGGATCGCCACATCCAGTAACTGTGCCACGAAAAGAACGCCGGCCACTCCTCTAATCGCCTCGTAAATCCGGCCGCAGCGCGGCGCTAATGAGTTCGGCATTTATCAATCGTCCGGCGTGACCGGGTTCGCGCTTGATTTGTTGCCAATTGGTGGAGATGGAATGTGGACACCTGCCCCGTGGAGTATGCTCTGACTGCTGGCACCGAACCTCACTCAAATAGCGCTTGATTTAAGGTCTTGGTACGTCATACTCGACGGTGTCAGATGATGTAAAGTAACTTAAGTGAAATTCTGAGTTAAGCGAATCTTTATCTTATGAAACTGGAGAATTTCCATGAGTTGGATGGACAATGTAAGTGAGGACATCGCCAGACTGCGACACACATTTAGAGGAGCAACGGACTTAAGAAAGGACTGAAGATAATGGCGATCGTTTGTTCGTACCCACCGCCGCCAAATGGTTAAAGTCGGAAAGTAATGATGATGATGACGACGACGATAATAATTACGAATGATGATGATGATGTTCGTATTATTATTATATCTTCATTTATTAAGAAAACTGCAAATAACATTCATGTACAAAGAACAGAAAAAATGACAGTTAGATATCCACTAAAAGTAAAAAATATGATCATTATGATGATGAAAATTATTATTATGAAGACTGATGATGTGATGATGATGATGAGTATGACGATGATAACAGCCTAATTACGATTATGATGACGATGACGATGACGATGATGATGATGATGATGATGATGATGATGATGATGATGACGACGATGAGTATTACCTTTGAATTTAAGTTGAAAATGACGATGACGATGATGACAATGACGGTGACGATGAGTATTACCTTCGAATTTAAGAAGAAACCTCGCTAGGACCGACGGTGTCAATTTCAGCTGCACGACATTTGACCTTGACATGTAGATGTTTCTTTCTCTTTCTCCCCCACCCTTCATCCCTCCACAGATCGTAATCATATTCCCAGTGGTCGGCTCCTCTACGACTGCGTACCTATTGCACAGCTTTGTCCCATGGTCCGAATCGACGCCACCCCCCGATGACTCCATCGTATTCGTTCTGTTGCGAAGGGCAAAGTCCAGCAGGGTCAGGTTGATTCTCTGGCCCCAGTGGAAGTTGAACTCGATGGGGCAAGGGTTCGGTTCATCGACCCCAACCAGTGGAAGTGGGGTTGTCGTCAGGCCGTAGCCAATGGGCCCAGGTGATATCGTGCGACGGGAGCCGTAACTGGCGATGTAACCTAAGGTTGACGTAATTGATATGCGACCACCTTCCTCACAATCGTCTTGGTAGGAAGTAACAGCTAAAACAGATCAGAAATTGTGAGAACTAACTGATAAGTATTGGTAAGAACTAACTGATAAGAAATGGTAAGAATTAACTGATAAGTATTGGTAAGAACTAACTGATAAGAAATGATAAGAACTAACTGATAAGTATTGGTAAGAACTAACTGATAAGAAATGGTAAGAATTAACTGATAAGTATTGGTAAGAACTAACTGATAAGTATTGGTAAGAACTAACTGAACAGAAATGGTAGGAACTAACTGATAAGGAATAGCAAGAATTGACTGATAAGGAATGGTAAGAACTAACTGATAACGAATGGTAAAAAATAACAGATAAGAAATGGTAAGAAATCACAGATAAGATAATAAACGGTCAAGAACTAACAGCTAAGAAACGCTGGAAAAAATTGCTATGATACGCTAGAATGCCATATCTGCTAAGACCTAAATCTAATAGCTATAAACGACATTAATTTAGCTAACATATCAGAAACGGTAAGAATTAACAGATATGACACGTTAGAACTAATTGCTATGAAACGAGGAAGAAACAACTGAGCAACGATAAGAATTGATTTGAAACACAACAAATAGCATTTTAGTAGAATGGCAAATATCTAAGACATGGCAATTGGTGACTGGTAGGCCAATCAATAAACTTACGGAGCTAGGAAACAGTAAGGAATATGCCCTAGCAGTTAAGAAATGATTGGAAGTAACATCCACGAAATAGACAGCGCTAATAGCAACGTTAGGTCGAATCCAGCCATTGAACAGTAATTATTAGACGTGAACACATGAACAACATTCCACACGAACAAGAATTCTATCGGTCCAATTATTTTCTTGTCCTTATATGTGACGATTGGATAAACCAAGACTCAGTGAGACTTTGTCACGCCGTAAAAATCATCTGCTCCACCTGTTCTTGAATAAATAATTTATTCGCCGCACACATTTGCTGATAGACAGAGATAGTCACATGGATAAGTAGGCAGGCATACGGTAGAAACACGAGCAGGAAGGCTGCAAGCACGTAGACAGGCAGGCATACAGCCGACATGTATACAACCAGAAAGACAAGAAGACAGACATACAGTCAGACAGACAGACAGGCAGGCAGGCAGCCGTACAGTCAGATAGATGTACAGGCACAAAGACTGACAAAAAGACAACCATAAATTATGGAGCGCAAATTGCATGTGAGTGAGGGAGTTGGGGTTGGGAACTGGTCCTGTCCCTGGTTTACTGCGGTCATTGACCTTCTACCTTGGGTCAACCTTTCTGCAGAATGGCGCTGCTGAAGTGCCCCATTGTCTTTATTGGCTTCAAACGAATTTACACAGATGTAGGTAAATAAGTAGATCGTTCTAAACTTCTTCGAATTGCAATGAATATCTGTAGAAACAATGTCACGCCTACACGTTTATCACATCTACTTTTCGTTTAGTGGCTTCTGAGGAGATTACACGGGCAGACACTCTTGCTACGTACACCTTCATAGACGTGTGAGAAGTCCTTTTAGAAGTTCCTATAAATAAATTCTGTTACCTTTACCTTTATCGACTTGTAAAAATTCCCTTTAGAAGCATCTAGAAAAGTCTGCCACCTTTACCTTTATTGACATATGAGAGGCATCTATAAAGTCTGTTACCATTGCCCTTATTGACCTGTGAGAAGTCTACTCAGAATCATCTAGAAAGCCTGCTACCTTTACCTTTGATCGATATGTGAGAGGCATCTATAAAGTCTGTTGCCATTGCCCTTATTGACGTGTGAGAAGTATACTTAGAAGCATCTAGAAAGTCTGCTACCTTTACCTTTATCGACTTCAATAAAGAGTTATACAGTGACGTATATATGAGTATTATTCCGTCGTCTATTTACCCTGATATCTGTCTCTGAAGGAGCAGCATAAATGATGTCAAGCTGTATCCAATTTAATTGTGAGACCCGTGCGCATCCTGGAGTGACCAGCAGGAGTCCAGAGGCGTGCATTCATCTGCTTCATTAAAACCTACGACTAAGAGAGGAAGGATGCATCCCGGTTGCTGAGGCTGCGCTGGGCACGTCTATGGAGAAGTGGTCGGGTGCATCCTTCTAGGTTGCATGCTTCACGGCGTCGAAGACTATCGCTGGAACATTTATCCGACTCACCGAGAACTCTCTTTTATTATCCCCGTCACTTGACCGTTAATGACTTCGGCTGTCAATCACGCTTACGGTTATATATCTTGCATTCCAGTATGTACAATTGTACATATGCATGAGGAGAGAACACGAGAGAGACGTACAGAGGGAGAGAGAG
>OY365806.1:64437866-64557866 GCA_959347315.1 Bimastos eiseni | reverse complement strand
AGTTAGCCAGATTATAAAATTTATGTATTTATTTATCCGTAATTATCATTCTTACGCCAGCCATCGATCGGAACAACATAAATAAACAACGCATGGCCAATAAAAAAAAATTTCTTAGACCTATGTGCATACTGGCGCCACCTGTTTCTACTTAAGGAACTGCCCACAGAGTCCTCCATTGGGTAAAACTGATTCCGGGGAAGCTTCTAAGAACTGGTTCATGGCTGTCGCCTCTCTAATTCTCTGTTACATAACTCAAACTATCTACATCTACTGCTACTTATGTAACTTGTTTCTGGGATGCACGCGGGCTATAGATTTGAATTGGCGCTTAGACTTGAAAAACAAGAAAACAGAAAGAAATCGGATTACAAACGATAAATATGAAATGAAACGAATTACTTCAATAACCTCGAACAACTCTCAAATACCGCCGTCTCAGCAACCTGCCAGAAACGGAATCAATGATAAGAAAACAGAAAGAAAACGGAATACAAGCGTTATATAAAATGAAATGAAATACTTCAAAAACCTTAAAGACTTCAACGTATTTGTTGCTATAAGATGTCGTTAAAAATACGAATAATAATAATAATAATAAACGCTTACACTATTCAAAGTTTTCAAATATTTTCGTTTTCAATAAAACAGAAGTAACCAGCATGAAAATCGCTCGCTTAGCCGAAACGTAATCGTAATCTGCAGACATCTTAAGTGGCACTCGAAAGACAAGCGCCGGGCATCAGCCTATTCACTAGCGTTGATCGATTCAGAGGGGTGTCAAGGGTAGTCCAGAGAAAGTGAAGGTCCGGTTCACAGAGGTTGTCTCACCGTCCACCATCGCACGATGAGTTGCTCAGACTCCAAAACGAACTTGGACCCAGACCAGTATCTTATTCACCGAATTTACAATAATTAATTACTTATTTACAGATGACTGCCGACTGATCACTCCAATTTTGTGCAACATGATTGGCTATTACAACGAGGTCAACCCCTTCGGGAGTTATTCAAAACAAGTAAACAACCATGGCAGCGAAGATGACCAAGTCAAATACTAATGTATAGATTCCCCAGCTGAGCTCCTACGCCATGGAAACACGGCATTTAGTTCGATGTAGATGTTTGGCATAGTCGAGATAGAAAGCCGTCGGACTGTTAACAACGTGTACTGCAAGTCGTGTCTAATATAAAACTCTTGAAGCCGGACTAGGAACTTCTTTGATCTACCTTTTGAACAACCCAAGTGACTTGACGCAGCAGGTCGTGAATAATCTGGTACAACGCGCTAGGCCTTTGAGTGGCGCTTGAAAATGTGGAGATTATGGTTAACCTACCAAAAATTCGAGGTCGACCGCGCATGGCAAAACCGCTTACTCGATCCATATGTGCAACGCGTTCAATGGAAAAACCACCTGCTATTTCTGTATATGTACATGAATGCGTTTAAAAATTACAGTGATTATTTATAATATATATCAAACGTAAGTATGAAACCGGCTGCAGAAAAACCGCACTCAGAGGTAAAGCCAATCTTAGTCAAATACAAAATCAATGGGAGCACAGGATTCTTCTGGTAAATGCTTCCTCATATTATTGTCAATTATTTTAATGAACTGCATATTATACATATCATATGGAACATTGAGTTGTGTATAACGTGTGATTAATAATGATTTTATATTTATATATAAGCGCCTCGCATGGCATGCCAGTACCAGCTCCAGTATCAACCAGTTTCAGTCCAATCATTCTTTGAGACAAACGGATTTAGTTCCGACCAACAACGTTGGCTGACCGGATCATCAAAACTAATGTAATGATGATAGTAAAATAATTGGAAAAATGATTTTGTACCTTTTGCGGTAGATGAGTCTAAGTGGAGTCTAGGTTTTCACAAGATTATTTTCGTTCACATAACATGTTTTTGGTTGAGGTCTATGAATAACACGATCACCTTATTTCGGTCTCTACACAGTCAGGTAAAGTACCAGATGGACTGGAGTGCAAGGATTTCGTGGATACAGTTGATAGTGCACCAGTTACGAGGCATTGCTAATTAGGGAGTCTACCTCAGCGCAGATGTTAAATTTATGATTTATCTGTACTCAGGTGGATGCATCCATGTATAAGGTTCAAATATTTAATGTAGGCCTATATAAGCAGAGATTTAGATTGCATGGGATACAAGTGTAACTGGCATCCAGGTGTGAGACATAGAGATTTAGTTTACCTTGGTCACGAGTGTAGATTGCATCTAGGTATGAGAAGTAGAGATTTAGCTTACCTTAGCCACACGAATAGGTTGCATCTAGGTATGAGAAATAGAGATTTAGCTTACCTTGGTCACACGTGTAGGTTGCATCTTGGTATGAGACATAGAGATTTAGTTTACCTTGGTGACACGTTTAGGCTGCATCTAGATATGAGACATAGAGATTTAGCTTACCTTGGCCACACGTGTAGGTTGCATCTAAGTATGAGAAATAGAGATTTAGCTCACCTGGAACACAAGTGTAGGTGGCGTCCAGGTATGAGGTAAAGTCTTTTGGACAAGGCTTAGTCCTGACGAGGGTTGGATCTGATACGCTGAAGTCGCACATCTGTCTTCCGGAGCAGGCAAAGTCGAGTTGATTTTGAACATCGGCCTTGCACCCGATATGACCGAAGTTTCGAGTGACACAGCGTCCGAGCTCCATGCGTCCGAAGACGGCCTTCTGTATCAGTATGACCTGATTCCATTCGCATCTCGCTTGAAATGATTCCGTGAGGCAATATTCCATGCTTCCTGTGTCAATCATTCAAAGTCATTTCCACCGTTAACGTTGAAACGACTCCGCGAGACAACGTTCCATGCTTCATGTGTTAATTATGCAATTTTATCTTGACAGTTAAACCTCGCTGGGATATTACGTAATCAGACAGGTTTTAAGTGTGATTTATTTGATTGGTCCGAGTGTTTGCCTTGTAGCGCGAAGAGTAAGACATGGATCAAGTATTCATTGAGGGACTCACTCTGTAGAACTCTTGAGCTAATCATTCACTCGCAGCGATATTGCTTACTCGAGATTAGAACATTGTTTTACCTATAATACCGGTCTGATGTTTTTATTTGTCGAGTTTGGTCGACAATGGCTAAATCCAGACCCTTTGTCTGCATTTGTTCCACTTTATAGATTGGACCTCCCTCTTCTCATCGCTCTACGAGATCCTCTGGTTGCATCTCTGCCTCTCTCCCACTTCTTGAAACTTCCCTTCTTTTCTAAGGGTGCATCATACATGTAGTGGGGGCGTTTCTGAAGGACTCATGCTGCGAGGAGCGCTATATACATTACAATACATATTTACACGTACGTATAATTATACATTCATATGTGCATATATATATATAAACAACATATACACACATATGCATGCATGCACTCATACATACTTAGCACATAAATACATGATACACACATGCATGATACACACATGCATGATACACACATACATGATACACACATACATGATACACACATACATGATACACACATACATGATACACACATACATGATACACACATACATGATACACACATACATGATACACACATACATGATACACACATACATGATACACACATACATGATACACACATACATGATACACACATACATGATACACACATACATGATACACACATACATGATACACACATACATGATACACACATACATGATACACACATACATGATACACACATACATGATACACACATAGCCTACATGCAAGCAAGTTTGAAGCAATGTAATCGCGTTTGGTAAGTTAAGGATAGGCACGCTATAGGGTGTGGTTAGACAAGGAAGTGGAATCGTAAGGTAGGCAAAATGATCAAGTTCATCTAAATCAAATTAAGCTAAGGTGAGTGGTCTCATTACTTTGGTTCTGAAAGTTTTAGATGTGTCCGAGAATAGAACATAATTACATCCATGAAACAATAACAGCTGAGACATAATCATTGCATCAGCTGTTCTCCAAACATCATCACAGCGACAATCTTCTAAGCTGTCTGCTAGAGATCCAAAACGCGAGCCAAAAGCCTCGCAACGAGTCATTGATTAGGATGAATTCTCTCGTCATTTGCTGCAACATCCCATCATCTCGTTCTATGGTCAGTCTACGGTCAGTCTTAGGATTGGACAACTGATCGACTAATTACATTTTCTGACATTGTGTTAATTATCTTCTATCGACGCAAAGACACGCGTAACAAGATCGTCAATTCCGGGAGGACAGAGTTCTGTTACGTTAAACAGTACCGGCATAATACCGTAATATATGTTAGAATGTCGAATGAAAGTGTTATAATATACACATACATATATATTTGATATACATCTTATATATATATACATACAATATATATATATATGCTTGCATAGTAGTTCGTGGACACTAGCACAGCCTTCAAGAGGAGGTAGGGAGAGGTCAGGTATAAGGTAAAACTGATTAACTTACCTTGGTTCTAACGCAGACCAATCGTCTTCCGAATCACTTAAACCCTTATTTGGTTATGTAGGCCTACTTTTAGACAAGGACAACGTTGCACAGCGTCGCTCGAAGAGAAACTGCGAGCGATAACTTCTCCGTGGAACTAAAGGATGTGAATATTTATCCGTTGAACTAAAGGATGGGAATCTCTTTAAGAGTTCGTTCAATAATAAAGCAGTGTCTAGACACAAATCGTTAGTTGATCACGCTCAATGACAATCCGTTGATTGACTTCAAGAACCTCGTAGGAAAGCTGACGAAGAGTGAAATAATCTTCTCTCTTTTCGGACCAAAACTCTAGAACTCACTTTTGGCAAACGTTCGTTCTGCAGATTCCGTACTGACCTCCAGAGCTCAGCTACAGTTCATGTCATCATGAGCTCATCTCCAAAGCTTGACTAGTTCCCTCGTCCTCTCACTGTTCTTAGATGTTCTTCTTGGTACTCGACCGGACTCCAACCTGAATTTTGTCTTGCACGCTGATTTTTATTAGCAGCGACTTCTACTCAAATTGTTTTTGAAGGCGTGGCCAGTTAGCCAATGAAGGAAGAAATGCCGAGAAAGGCGGGCGATCAACCTGCCAGCTATGCTGGGTACAGACTGAAGAGGAAAGAGAGGAACCTTAGGCAGACCATAAGGGAATTGCTATAGTCAATTCGAGAACACATGAATCAATTACGTCATCCTTACCGCTTTAGAAGTTCTAAAATTATTATCATTGCATTTTTTGTGTAGCAAAAAAGCCTTTTCAATGCCCAGACTTCGTGAATGTATCGTATCGATTGAGAATATTGGCCAGCATCGCCAGTTCAAATGGTCGTCAAGGCATCTTGCTAGATCCTGGACCAGGCCGGACACAGATGCAGATCAGTAATACATCTCTCCGCATAATTATATGAGTGCTTCAGAGAATCTATTTTAAGATTACTTAGGGACATCTAAGCTGATAAACAAAAGATTTGACCACGCTGTTCTCTTTTGCGAATGTTGGCCTTTTAGCTGACTGTGAAAAGCGCCTCTTCAAATAATTTCATAGATACTTTATAAAACGAACGAATGAATAAATTATTAAACGAACGACTCACAAAATTAATGAATGAATGATAAAGAAGAAATCGATAAATAATAATTCGAAAATTAATGACTCAATAAGTCAATGATCAATGTCACAACGAATCAATTCATCAATAAATCGACTTAATAAATTGACGAATCAATAAACCAAAAAATCAATAAATCATTAAAAATGACTAAATGAATAAATCACTGATTTAATGGATGTAAAAATATATGCATCAATGTATCAATGAACAGTCCTATCAGGCCAGTGCGCCGTTTAGCTGATGCCACTGTACAATGTTTGAGTAAGCTACATGTATTACTGGAACTTCGCCAAGTTGACATAATTATTCTAGGAGTTTGCGTTGGAGGTGACCTATTCTAGGAGTATCAACATATAAACTTATCTACTGTCTTCTATAGGAAGTGGATTTTATGTTCTAAGAATTCCTACGGCGAGAATTAGATCAAAACGATGCTATTAATTCGCAAAATGTACGAAAGCCATGGTGGGTTTTGTTGACACGTCTTTGATCATTCTGCCGCATTAGACTGCCATATTATGTGGCGTATATACGGTCTATACTGGGCATAATTTTCCTATGATCATTTGAGTGCCTGAGTTGCTGCCTCAGTGTACTTGGCGTCTCCTGTACTTTTGGCTGCGTTAGAAAAAATTCTCTGCTGATCTAACAGAGCGCAGACCAATTGAGTTGGAGGGAACTCAAGCGACACGTAGGTGTGTCTTTCTCCCTCGTTGTCTGTCTCCGTGTGTCTCGGTAGGTCCATGTCTGTTTCTCTCCATCTGTCTCTATCTCTTTATGTTTGTTTCTGTTTTTGTCCGTCTTTACTGTCACTGTGTATATTTATTATATATATATATATATATATATATATATATATATATTACGTAAAGGCAGTTGTATTTAAAAAGACAATTATATGTCAAGACAATTATATGTAAAATATATAAATTAATGTGGGTGCGTTTTCGTTAATCGGGACATATACACGTGTACAGGTATATCTGTATGTATGTGTTTGCATGCATGTGTGTGTGTGTATTTGAATGTGCTACCTTTGCTGTTTTGCTTGAGTCTGATTTTCCAGGTCAAAATCGTCCAATCCCAAGCATTTACCTGTAGGTTGAAGAAGAAGATGGCTCAGCCAGATCCCGATTGTCCAACTTAGATACGTTCTCATCATTCTGCTTCAGTTAGCCACAATCTTCCGCTTAGTAGCGTCTTCGATCAAAAACTTCCGATCTTCGACGTCAAGCTTCCGGTTACTGATGAACTTCCTGTCTCAATGGCAACAGTAATGAGGACAGAGTAGCGGACTATCGTTTATCGGAAGATGCATCCCGCATGACGTCACTGACTCTGTCGGCATCATCTAGGTAATTAATATTCAATTTCATCACCAATTTCATCTGGATGATAAATATTCAATTTCATTACTAACTTTATCTAGGTAATTAATATTCAGCTTCATTACCAATTTCATCAAGGCAATTAATATTCAACTTTGTTACCAACAACTTCGTATAGGTTATTAATATTCAACTTCCTTACCAAATTCATCAAGGTAGGCCTAATTAGTATTCATCAGCATTACCAGCTAATCAACTACACTGCTGCTCAAACAACGTAACAGGACTATTGAAGAGTTGACTAAACCCATATATATATATATATACATATATATATAATATGGTCCAGTATTCCCATCAAAGTACAAAGCGCTCTCGATGTTGCTTTAAGCTTCACTGTAGAACTTAACATCACCGTGCATGCCAGCATCATGATTATAGCCTACACATTGCCAATACGCCAGTGTTTTGATAATGACGGAAGATTAGCCGTATTTCACCGCGTGGAACAATTCGACTTCGTTCGTCACTTAGACTATAGTGTAACGTTATTTCGATTGTCTGGTACCAAAGAAGAAGGCATTCTTCTGAGAGAACAAAAACCGCTCATACTTTCGGTGAAACATCATCACGTACGACCAGCAATATGAACAGCAGTTCCTGGCACTTTAGTTTCCGCAGAGGTGGGGTGACCATGACACAAGTTTGATCCACCTCTGAGGCAGTATCTGCCCGCCTGGCAAACCCATCTGATTTAGCATCTCGGAGGGAGTACAATTTACCACACAGGTTGATACTTTCCTCGCGATGGTCCTTCATTATGTTTGCCGTTCCAATTGACTTTGGTTGGCAGCGCTCTTGAGAGGTTGTTGAGCAAGGTCGTATTAAGTGTATTAATGCACAGATACATCTAGCCATGCACACATCCATACAAACACAGGTACATTAATATGTTCATATATCACTGAGTGGATCTTTGCTTTACAAGTGCAAGAACGTCGTCATGATTAGAACAACGGCTTCTAGAGAGGCTAAACTAAGGCATACAGACGATGAATCAGAGTTATGGCAACCAAGGATGATGGAAAGTTTAAGAATTGGAGGAAGGCTTGCCACAGGGATGATGTAAGAACAGATGGATCGGAGGATGTAATCGGATTCACGACGTCATCGCCAGTCTATGGGAAGTCTAAAGCATTTTGTGTTGTCTAAATAATATCGGGCTATGATGTAAGGTAAATCACGGCAATTGTTTCAGATAGGCTGCCACGCGATAAGGTGATGAAGGGCATTCAGACTTAGGAGTCGGAGTGGGAAGTCAGATGTTGCTGGGACACGGTGATGAGGAGACACGAGAATGAGTTCGGAAAAATCAGATGATAGGGATATCAAGAAATTGGAAGTTGGAAGAAAATTAGAAGTAGACAACTGACCGAGTTAATGAGTTACTCTAAGTTAAGTACAATTACTATTATAATTATGATTACTATTATTATCACCATTGCCATAATTGCTATTATTATTATTATTATTATCGTTATCATTATTATCATTATTATTATTATTATTATTATTATTATTATTATTATTACACTTTGAACTTGTCAGAAAATCGAGTCAATAAAGAGTGATATTATTATTCTGCAACAGCTGCTCCCTCTTCAAGATCCGTCCGAGCAAAAAGTTCATCCGAAGGCAACAGCGCTGAAGCGTTGAATGATGATTGAAAGGCGCTTGTGAAGGTAGCAAGACTCTTTATTTATTATTATAGTTATTATTATTATAGTTATTACTATTATTAATATTGTTATTATTATTGTTATTATTTAGTGTTGACGAAAAACAGATGGCGTTCCTTCGCTGGACAGCTACCGAGAGTCTTTGGAATAGGTAGCTTGTCTCGAGTGTGTCATGGGTCACATCGGTCAGCCTTCGTCTCAAATCCAACACAAAGTTCAAATCCTTGGAACTCCAAGCACCAATATTGTTATTACTATTGTTACTTTTATTATTGTTGTTGTTGTTATTATTATTATTATTATTATCATTATTATCATTATTATTATTATTATCATTATTAACTTCGTCCTCGATTCCGTGACTTTCACCAGCAGTACATCCAACTGACATAAACCACTTCAAGTTGATTTGTAGAAACGAACAAGTGTATAGAGGTAATCTTTGTATTGGACCCTGGGGCAGTGAGCTCACGGGATTTACACATAAACGTCGAGGGTGTTATAGAAATGACTGGAAAGCAATACAACTGGACGTAGGAATAGTTTACAGGAGTATCATTAATCAAAAAAGAACAGATGATTAGATGCCTAATTAATTAATACACAGAAAGAAAGTCTGTCAAATTCTGAGACAGCCTCGAAGGCAGGAGAGGAGGTTCCAGCACATAGATGGATGATATATTTTCTTTAACAGATGACCTGCTGAGAACTTCCTGCTAAATAATCTATGAAGACGCCAATCGAAAAATATTGCCGCGCAGTATACTAACCTCGTAGTTCTGACTTCGTTTTTCCACCTGCGCTGATTGACATCACATCCCGCTGACCGCAAGACCACGGCAGCTGTTAAGCGCTGACTCCCAGTACTGAGTCATGTCACTAAGCAATCTCTTTTCATCGCTTATGATAGCGAACGACTACATAACACCATTAATTATTAAATATACGCTTATCATCTCCGTCGTAAAATAAACTTACAATCTCTCTCGGAACAACGCATGTAAGTCGAAGTATCGGGTACACATTGCAACCCGTAGAATCGTTTTAAAGTTCGATATGCATCGCTGAATCCATGTAAATCAAATGAGGAGACATTGCTCCACCTTCGGATTGGCTTCAGTGTTATATTCAGCTGTTTGACCGCAACTGCCTTCACAGACGTATCATTTTATTTAGCACGCGCCAGCTACGCAAACTCAAAATAATTAGTTTTGATTACATAACCAACTTATGAGGATTTTCATGCAGTCAAACGGAGCTTATTCCAGTCGAAAGAATTTTTTTTCGATGTTGCTTCATTAATGTCACTTTCCGCTTTAACTAATCGCATTACACTCGAGAAATGGAGAGAAACTTCTTCCAACATCTTTTCACACCATTTTTTTAAAATTATTTTTCCGATAGTAATTACAACTCGTTTGAAGACTGCTATATGCGAGTATCCTAAATCTGCTATTTGGTATTCTCGTTCCGGTTTTGTAGCATTGATCCACAAGTACAGTCTCTTCTCCGTTCAAAGACGAACTTAACCCGAAATTACAAATAACTTTTGAGGAAAGGAAGGATGATTTCCAGCGGCTTGTTGTCAAAGAGTGCAATGACCTTTTGAAAAATGTGAACATCGATTAAACTTCTGTCTGCCGTCATATTGGAATAGTAAGTGTTTCTAAATACATCGCTGTTTTAAAATGTTCAATCAGAACATTTCAAACTTTTCAAGAAATTACTTCCTAATTCACATTTCATATTTGCAGTTTCAACTGTCTAATGTATGCGTCCTCCATGTTCTCTGGAAATTTTAATGCGTACAAACTTAAGCTCAATATATTATAGACCTACTGATTTAACTGAATATCAAAATTCAGCTCGACTTTCTGACTAACTTACGCCACTTCTTATAAGTCTTTTAAATAATATCAATCAAACTTCGTTTAAAGAAGACGTACTGTCCTACGCTGTCTTTGCGAGATCTCTGACGCCAATATCTAGCGTTGGTTCTTGTTATAAAATCTCGTTTCATGCACCAGTCGTCTCTCGTCTTTCTCGTCCCCTTTACATGCCCTTCTATAGCCCAGACTTCGTACGGCAACAGGCGAGAATCGTTACTTCATCGCCGCGTGGCTCTACTCCTCTCTCTCTCTCCGGAAAGCCGGTCGTGCGCCCGGCGACTGAGGAACCCGGACGGAGAGGCGGGTCTCATCGGCTGCGGCGTCGGTGAATATCTCGTCCTAATACGCCGCGCGGCCCTTAACCAGCGCCGCGGTCGCCCGAAAGCCAATTATACCAGGCTTAGCGTTGACGGTGTCCGTTGCCGTGTCTCTAAGGGGGCGCCTCGGACGGAGGAGTCGACTGCGGGCGATGTCGGTCGCTCCCCTGCGGCCGAACACGGACGGACGGACGGACGGACCCTGAGAAGGACGAAAAAGAAGCGATTGATTTTCGCATTACTCGGATTATTTCGATAGCGCGAACACTCGTCGCCTTGTTGCGATCGATGGTTTGTTGGGAGACGCGAGGAGACCGACGGCGGAAAATTAATTTAAACAACACAGGTAGGGTGCCGGGCCCCGCCAGGGCGTCCGTCCTTCGTTGGGCTGGCGTTCCGGGGATATCTCGACGCGCCAGGAGGGGGCCGATGGAAAAAGGAAAGAAGGGTGCGATAGAGGGACGAAGTTATGCACAGACGGACTGAAGGACGTACTTAGGGATATGGAGATAGAGATGGGATATATGAACGGAGGAAATTGAAAGGAGGGTGCATTAGACTATGAAAGAGAGACAAAGAGAGAGAGAGTGAGAGAGAGAGAGACAGAGAGAAAAGAAGATGGTGACAGACTTCGACAGAAGCAGAAGGGTGGGGGAAAAAGTACGAAGCAAAAGGAGAAATAGGTAGGTCAATGAAAGGAGGGCGGGTCAAACGTGGCAGTGCGAAGGCAGTGATACAGACCAACCAAGAAGCAGAAGGACGGATATTAAGGAGGGAGAGAGGGAAAGACGGAGAAGCAGGTAGACAAAGATACGACGAACGAGACAATCTGACGGTAGTAGCGGAGGCACGGAGGGAAGGACTTGGGGCGGGCGTGCTCCGGCTTCGGAGACGTTGTTACAAGTGTTGCTGGTGTCGGTCGCATTACGAGCTTTGTTCTCGAGCCAATATTGCATTTTCGGTCGGGGAGCCGGACTTAGGCGGCAGAAGAGGTAATCCAATGTCGACTCTTTTGCCCAACGACGGCCTACAGTCGACAGTCGATGACTTGGAACTTAATCAATCAAACGTTTATATGCTACGTAGTCCGTTCCACATGTCCAGCCGCGCCAGACCAACAAGTGCGCGGCAGCGAAGTTAATGAGCAGAGGGAGACTGTCTGGCGGGTATTCCGTACATATCGCCGTATCGAGACGGTTATTGCAATTTCTATTGTTAGGTCGTTTGATTCCCTGCTGGCTGATGTGGTGGGCACAGGGGCAGGGATGGGGCAGATGATGCAGGGCGAGCGCTATTCATACGAGATGGTGTTTCATTGTGGGGTCGATGAGGGTCACGCTATGTTTCGGAGTCTGGAGTAACGAGTATGGGAAGGTCGGATCGTCTGTCAATTGGTGCCTCTTCCATCAACTGTGCTTTGTTAGGAGAGGGATAGATGGAGAGGGACGCAGAGGGAGAAGGACAAAAAGGGAGAGGGACACAGAGGGAGAGGGACACACAGTAAGACGGACAGGGATGGAGAGGGACGCAGATAGAGAGGGACACAGATGAATAGGACACAGAGAGACACAGATGAAGACACAGAGTGACAGGTGGCAGTGAACGTAGGTGAAAGGAGACAAACGCAGAGAGCTGCGTGCAGAGCAGGAAGTGCCTGACATCTAGTGGACCTTAGACTGAAGACTTTGATCTAATTTCCGTCCGATATGAGAGCGTAGCTCTTCGTTCGAAAGTCATGTAAATCAATATTGATCTCTATATGTACATGTAGGTGACCAAAATGTCATCTCTGATGCTTGGTTGCATTCACATGCTAGCGCCACATAGAATCAGTTTTTGCAAGTGTTCTCACAATCGTAATCGTAACCTTTAAATTTCCGCAGCGCTTCTAGCTGATCTCAGGGCACCAGCTTATTCACGAGCGCTACGTCGTTGCAGAGAGGATGTCCAGAGATTGGCATGTAGCGGAGGTAAGAGGTCCGTTTGCCAGAGAGACAAGAGAGTCTTAAACCGTTATCGTACTTATATCGACATTGATATGTACTTTTTGGTTAGACGGGAATCTGTAATAGCAATACTGAAATTAATTCTTATAGCTCGCATCAAACGTCAGGCCTTACAATAATTGCAATCATCAATTTTGCTCAAATAGTTGTGACGGTATGAAGTTTCCGATTTAAAACGACATTTATGAGTGCTTGGGCCGTTGCCGTGGTCCTCCTGCTGTGTCCAGGCTTTGGACTGGCACCCACTGACTACCCACAGTGACGTAATTGTAGTGGCTATTCCTTCCGCTCACTGTTTCTATCTGTTGTGCTTTGTCCTTTGACGCTGTTCATATGTCCGGATCAACATACGCTCAATGTCCGTGTGAGTCGCTCTCGGTTTCCGTGTAGTCCCTCTCGGTTTCCGTGTGAGTCCGTCTCGGTTTTCGTGTGAGTCCCTCTCGATGTCCGTGTGAGTCCCTCTCGGTTTCCGTATGAGTCCGTCTCGGTGTCCGTGTGAGTCCGTCTCGGTGTCCGTGTGAGTTCCTCTCTCTCTCGGGAGAGAACAGACAGTCCAAGGATCATCACATCTGCGGTCGATGCATGCGACAGACGAGAGAATCGTCGATTGGTCGTTTTGACTGTGATGCGAATCGATGACATCTCCGTCTTATTGATCCAGAGATTCGTGTTGACAGCTGGCCTCAACTCAAGAGGACAACGAAGGCCTATTCAACGATGACAACAACAACAGTTGATGTCTCGCGGGTCGTTTACAGAAACATCAAGTCAACGTTGCATACACGCGCCGTGTACATCGATTGGAATACGATAGCCGGCTAGTTAGAACGCCCGCTCGTAGAGTGTGGGTTCGATTCCCTCTGAGACGGTTACTATGTTTAGGAACCTTGAGCGATTCCTTAACTCACAATTGCTCAGCGATATGTCGATTAATGATAGGTCATTAGTTATATAATGATGCCGAAAATGCTTTGGACACTCTCCACTAACAGTGCCTTTGTTATTTAATTACTTTTAATGCGATGTAATTGAACCTTTTATATAGCGCTTCTTGAAGAGATCTACTCAGAGGCGTTCTTCTGTGATGGCCTATGATGATGTTGAATGTCATAACGAAGGAATTGTTTTGGGTCAGTTAGCAAATCTATGCAGTCGCATAAGCCCAAGTTTCAGTATGAATTTAATAGTAAGTGTTAATTAAATAACATTTCAATGATAAATAGCTATTTATGCTACAACTTAAAATGTCACGTAAAAGAGCTTATTTAACAAATATTTTAGTATCATAATTTAGTATCATATTTTAGTATCATATTTTTGTATCATATTTTAGTATCATATTTTAGTATCATGTGCCTGTTTGCTATTTATCACAAATCCTCACAAAACCTGTGAGTGAGTGAATGAGTAAATAACTAAAGTTCGCATCTTTTGCTCGCCAATTTAGCTCAGCAAAATAGAAGAAAACTTAGCCACTGTTGTGCGCATCAAGCCAATTACTTAACACCATTAGATATTAGTCGTACCAATAAGAGAAGCACAACACACCGCGACTGCACAGGTACTGAACCTGCAGATCATTAGAGCGTACCATTGAAGCTTTCAACCTTATCGTTCCCAGCAATCCGAGGTTTAGTTATAATGCAGTAGGAGGCGTCCTTCCCCCAAAGACAAAGAAGGCGAGGAGTCCATCTCATCGGTCGACTTCGATCAGAAAGTCAAATCTGGCTGTCGGATGTTTATTCGCCTTCAGCGCCAATACATCTGCAGAGGCTCTGAAGACCGTTCAATCAAAGCCTGTCGATGTACTGACCACTGCAACACGAGGTCCCGATTCCATCTTTCTAATTGCTGGTCTTTCACTCATACCATTAGCCGAAGAGCCTTAACAAATTGCCGCCATTCTGCACCGTGCTCTTCTCTTTCCTTGTCCGCCTCGTTTCCCCCAATCCTTCATCGTTCGTCTCCTTTCTTCTTCAGATCATGTTCACTCCTCGGCCTAATCTCGCCGTCGTCTCACAGTTCTTTAATATCGGCGACTTCTCATTCTCACCAGCAGTATCCTTCTCTGCTTTGATCTTCTCAGGATCGTAGTCTTCTCTATCCTCCGTTTGCCACTATTGTGCAAACCGTTTCTTTGTTGACCATGTTCGTCGTCATCGTCATCACCATAATCATCTTCATTGTTCTTCGTTTCTCCTTCTTCCCCTCCTCCTCATCATTATCATCATCAGCATAACCATAACTACATGTTTTTATCATCCATCTCAAACAATTAAATACAAGAATAAAAATGCATGAAAAACTGTAATAAGAGGGATAATAGGGAAAGTAAACCCCTAAGGGACCGATTGGTTCCACTAACAGGGCCTACCCTTTACAATTTGATATTGGGCAACAGGTGCATACAATTATCATTAACATCAATCTTTTTGCTCAACATTTTTATATGAAAGAGCATTCACGTGTCATTGTCATCGATATTTGTGTTATTATTAATCTAATCTAAACCTGAACCTATAACTTTATGCATTGTCAAGTGTTTGTACCCACAACAGAGTATGCTTAGTTTTGGATGGGCGTTCCGCCAAACAAATTTGGATCATAATGGTTCCACGACCATGCAAGATTGGGGAACGATATAGATTGGCGCATTGTTACGTCTGGTTTAAGAGTAATAATTATTATCAGAAGAGCGGTCAGTTGCCCTTCGTTTTAATAAGACGATGTATGAAATGGTATCACGTGATGTATTGTCTGTTGATGAAACATGATAGCCAGTGCATCGATCTTGCCATCCTTCCCATTTCATTGCCAATGTTTACAATTCGTGGCAATTTCCTGTAAGATGCAAACGGTCGGCGGTCTTCAATGTTTTCTGGTCCAATGTTTAGCCATCGATTCGTGAGGCAGCAAAGAAATTCATTAAGCGCATTTTGCACATAATTATATTTATATATGCGCATAAAATTTAACATGATCCCAAATCAATATGTAAGCTACATATAGGACGCATAGTTATACATATAGGACTCAATAAATATACTTATTATAGTTGTTCCTCGGGCGAACAACTTTATGCTATTATTATCTAGTCAAATTATGAATGGAAGCTGGATTGATGAAAATAATCGTGCTTAAATGGAAGCCGGATCTATGAAAATAATCATGCCTAAATGGAAGCTGGATTGATGAAAATAATCATGCTTAAATGGAAGCCGGATCTATGAAAGTAATCATGCCTAAATGGAAGCTGGATTGATGAAAATAATCATGCTTAAATGGAAGCCGGATTTATGAAAATAATCATGCTTAAATGGAAGCCGGATCTATGAAAATAATCATGCCTAAATGGAAGCTGGATTGATGAAAATAATCATGCTTAAATGGAAGCCGGATTGGTGAAAATAATCATGCTTAAATGGAAGCTGGATTGATGAAAAATAACGCCGTTTAATGGGAAGCAAGATTGATAAAAAGATTGTGACTTAAAGGGTTCCACGACGAGTATGAGTTCTCATATCCATCCCACTTCTGTTTATGCATAATTCTTATCATCATTCCGGTTTCCAGTTTAGCATACTTATTATCATCGATCATGCTTCGTGTTACATTATATATTGTATCAGATATCTGCGCCAAAATGTCCTGCGCCAAAACGGTCGCGCCAGAACGGTCGCGCCAAAACGTACTGCTCCGAAACGGAACAGAGGAAAGTCTTCAAGCACTTCCGGAAGACAGGAGGGGAGAGCAGCTTCTTCTGAAAAGGAAGGTTGAGGCCGTTCCAGCTGGTGGGATCTCTGGACCGTGGCAGAGCGTATTCGGTGAAACGTCGGAAGTTGGCGGGCAGAGGAACGAAGTGAAACCCGGTGCGGAACAGAAGGAAACCTAAAGTGCAGATAGCCAGAATGTAGGAGCGGCAGACCCAAGGAGGCGGTTACGATCCTGCTTAGTTGGACTCGACCACCAAGCCAGATGTACTGGGCTTTGCTAAGGTTCAATGATGCAGCGTAAGACATCAAAAACATAAATCTCGAATAAAATACGTTTAAATGTGGACATTTGAGATTGGAATTAATTAGGCAGCGGCTAAGTTCAAACGTTTTGATGGCCGTTGTCATTATTGACGTAAAAGAATACAAGCTCATTATTGGGCATTATTCTTTTATTTATACTCTTCGCCAGTTTCTGCATGCTTGCGATACGAGCGACTGCACTCTCATGTCCTTCATTACATTTATTCTGTTCGTGGAACATTTAATTCATTTTGACTTTGAACCGTAGACGCTTGAGTTGTGTGTCTTCAAGACTGAGGAGAAGTGAATTGCAGTTATATATCATCGAGTGGAGAGTGTAGGCGGCAAAAGTGGAGCAGTTTTGAAGTCGAGAATGGGCCGAATGCGGTCGAAGTTGTAGTCCGTCAGGATAACTGAAGATATCTGTTGACGGTCCATACTCCGAGTCGGAGGATTGATCTTTCGACCTTCTCGTTCCCTATACATAGTTCTTTCGGGCTTCGTAACGAATTGTCCCTGGCGCTTCAGTATCACCCTAGTTTCACAACAGTCGTGCGTAGAATAACTCCATAATGTTGAAATATTTAGGACAAACGACTTAATATAACACCAGCGACATCAAGGGAATGGTAAAGAACAGGGCAATTTCTTTGCATTTGACTAATAAGAGGAAGAGGAAGGGCAGCATGAGGAGAAGGAGATAGGAGGGTCGATGAGGGACAGCCGGAAGGAGCAGAGTAATAAGAAGTAAAAAGAATGGCATGGAAAATGGAACTGCAGAGGAACATGGCATGTCACTTGGTGAAGGTGGAAGAGTAGATAGCGGCAGTGGCTAAATTGTTCATCCAGAGGTGCCAGAGCCTCAAATACATAAAAATCTAGAACTTATACCTAACTGATTTAACCTAAACGACATAATTATACTTGCCAGTTGCTATGCGCAAAAACATAATATATGAGAAGCAAAAACAATGTGATTTTTAAACAGAAACTCGTGTAGGTGACAGGTCTACTGCCAGTGGTAGTTTCAGTTTAGCGTTGTGTGACAACAGAGATCAGCCTCGCCCTCCTCCTTTATAGAGCCGTGGGACTTGCATTTTCATTGTGCAAGCAGTGGTGAAGTTTGACAGGTCTTTTCTATCCGGTGGCGAATCACATAGTTCTGGTGATGGACAAACCCGAGTTGTTGGATCCCATATACGGTGATATAAGACTGATTTCAACCACTAAAGAGCGATTCTGATTTATTGCAAGAACTGTGTAGCTAAATTTGGACTAGTAGTGTATGTACATAATTATAAATGCACGCACTCACGTGAGGAATATTAAGCGCTGAGCAAAAAGCATTGATGCTCACAAACTAACGCACATCGTAAGGGTGAAATATGATTGTATGTAATATAATGGTATGCTATCGCTAGTAATAAATCACAATTCCACAATCGTGTAACAAAAGATTATGCTATTGTTCTTAAAACAGAAGCTATTGTTACATTGTTCATTATCAAACATATTACATACATTTAGCTCTGAGCATGCAAATTGATACTATGCCGTTCTGATCATGTAAACGATTGCCAATTGTTCTGGTCAGACAGACAGTCATTATCAATGTTTTAGTCAAACAAACTACCAAACCGACTACATTGTTCTGATTAACAAAAAACTTTCTGTTTTAAATTTCAGAGCAAGCAAACACTTGTAACTGTATTGTCGGACTGATAAATAAAAACAATGCATCTGTTTAATATAATAATGTTTGAATATTTCCATTACATCTTATGAAAGTTTTGCATCTTGAAACTGAGTGTGTAATTTATAAGAGCAAACTAATGGTAAAGAAATATTGTTCTAGGATCTCAAGTTAGAAAGATGTTCAATATATTTAAGCATTTTTCTGGATTCTCGTCTTTATATTATAATTTATTTCATGGACATTTGACAACGTTTGTAATGACGTTTTCATATTGTGCTATAAATAAATATCTCTTACATGCGTCATAAAACAACCTCCTAGGAGTACGGATTTCATTCGCAATTTGGGACAGGAAGACTTGACCCCAAGTTGGGTCAATAGAATCAAATAAAATCACTCGATTGTTACCAGTATCAGCCACATATAATTGATTGTTGTCTGAATCCAAGGCCACGTGCTCAGGGTCGACTAGTTTCTCCGTTTGGTTCTTTGGAATAAATCGATTGATCAGCCGTCCATCATTCGACACTTGACTGATTACCCATGGTTGAATGGCCCAGTGAATATCTGCAATGTCCATTTTGTGGAGAATGATGTAATTGCCGGTAATCGTCTGAACAACATGAACAGGAAGCGTGACGTCTTCTGGCAACTGGACACTGCGGATGAAGGTGGAATCCAATGGGCTGTAGATATCCAGCCGACTGGTATCGCTAGAATGTAGATATCTCAACACAATCAAATGACCCTCGTTGGTTAACGAGAGACTATATGGTCCAGCTACATCGGTCAACCATTTGGTTAGTAGACGCTCTGCTGTGGTCGTCATCACCCATATTCATCTTCCGTTAAGGTCACTAATGTAAAAGCATTTTGATCTGCTGCTGTAAACAATGTCACATGGAAGAGACGAGTTTCATTCAGTAATATTTCTTGTAGAAAAAGGAAGTCATTCCGATCCTCGAAAACCTTTATTGTACCAGGAGCGCTTCCGAGAACGTAGATTCGATCCTCAACTTTAGTAATTCCACGAGGAGTCGACGTGACTCCCAGTCTATTAATAATTGCTGCTTTCACTACCATCAGAAAATTAATGTTCAACGAAATTATATGGGCCTGCATATATTATTCGTAATATTAGTGATGTAGACTCAATTTCTTTACATATCTTATAAATGAAGTCAGTACTCTGTGCTGGACCACCGATATATTAATAGTTTTTATTGTACATTGCCCATCGCTATGGCTTCGTTACTATGAATATGCACAACAAAGTCTTAGAATTACAAATAATCGATTCCTTTTATACGGTGGGCGATCACAAGTCACAAATTTCAGAGTCGCTTAAGCTACTTTAAATTCATTCTATAAGATGGACAACATGATTTACTCTGCATGGTATATGTCACCTAATTAAAGGCCATTACTCCATACCGCTCACTGCGCATCTTTGACTCAAGATAATACGTATTACCTGATTGTGATTCTCGTGCCCTCAGCCGCCGTAGCTCCTTTTCCAGTGCCTCTATCTTCTGCCGTTCACTTATCAGTACACTTTGCAGACGCAGGTTGTCTCTTCCTTGGAAATCATTCCATTCCTCCTCCAGCTGAGAACAGGAGCAATCTTAGGAAGAGGAGCCGATAGTCGACTGAGCTCTGATTCTGTTTTGTAAGAAAACAGGCAACACGACAAAAAACGGAAGCAACAACAGTCTTTTCAACCATTTCAATGCAGGACTGACTGATTCTCAAGTTTATTTGAAAAAATCGGATCGTCAATATTCCAACACTAATTTCTCTAATTGTCAAGTTTCAAAATTCCTCCGCAAATCTGTTCAAAGTGAACAGGTGAACGGTGGTCTCATTCACTACGAGTTATACGGTATGGGTTGGCGTAATCAAGTGATGGAGTGCCTTTAAACAATATGGCAAACTTAGACTTTAATGTCCTTGTATTGGGATTCTTAGTCGTCGAGTGGCATATCAGCTACGGATAGTTCAAAACTGGTGAAAGGTTAACTTTGAAATAATTGCACCTTGCCAAACCGAATTACAATTAGATTTAGTGCTTGGTGTTTCCCTATTGGGCGTCGAAATCACTACCTATCATGTCACGCTACGGATATACAGGGCTGTTCAATAAAAACATGCTTCGCAGTGATAGGCCTACATGCAATTTCTCTGCTAGCAATTGAAATTTCTCTTTCAATATTTTGCTGCCTCAAAAATTTTCAGCAGTCTGAATATTGTAATCAACAGTACGAAATTGTGCAAAAAAGGACAGTCGCTTGTTATTTTCAACATAAAAACGATCACTTTCAGTAAGAATTCAGACATTTGTTAAATAGTCTATCTTTAAGTCTAAAGCCTGTTCGAAGTGTCCACCTCAGCCTTCAAAGTGGCTTGAAGTCTTTTTAGATGATCAGGTGGCTCACCATAGTCTTGCTGATTAAGTCATGCGCCAGTATTTGGCCCCTGTGGATTATGCGAAAATGTTTCGTAAATTATGCAAAAATATGTGATATCGCATAATCGCATAACCCACGGATCCTAGTCATCAACAATTACTTCGTCTGGTCGGTAATCTATAGCCCCAATAGGCTAATAATAGCTTGGACAAGCCAATGTAGTTGACATTGACCGAAATTTCCAAACTTTATGCAATGATTTGCGAAAACTTTACATTAAAAAAATTTATTCGAAAACCGCCAATTTATGCGAAATTATGCGAAATCGCATAATCGCATAAACCACGGGGCCCTAACCATTATAGCCTGATTTCAAAAGACAGTTTAACAGATTTATGTGTTCGTAATGAAAGATGATTATTACTGTTATTTAACATTGAGAATTTCAAGTGATTCAATTTTCTACAAATTCTGCATAGGTCTACGATATCATAATTTCTCGAAATGTAGAATAGAATATATCAACCTTTGTAAGTTTTGAAGCAATGAAATTTTTTAGTGAGTATTTGAGAGATTTTTCAGTACCGTTCATCTATAATCCTGAAACTTCGGTATGAAAAGATCAAGTGGCTGCGAACAAATTGTATTTTGTCCTGTGGGACACTTTTATTGAGCCACCTCGTAGAGGAGCTCAAAACAATAATTGCTTGGCAGCCTAGGCTAGCTACAGCTTATATGAGAATACCCTCGATACAGCAATTATATGCAGTTATTTTAAACGTCAATGTTTTGAACAGTAGGTGCTAGCTAAATGGAACCAAGTTTTAATGCGGAACTATAGGGTAGGAAAAAATACCATTACGGAACCATAGAAATAATGATGGCGATTGCAATAAATGGCGGATACAGTGGTGTAAAAGGGAAGCAACAGGGGTCAACCAATAGGGTCTAGGGAATGCAATGTTATGTAACGACAAATACATTAGTTCACACTGAAGCACTTGCATGCTAGACAAACCGAATCCCAACCTTGAATATCCAGTGTCCACATCAGGTTTCGCAATTGTTTTCAGTGGCTGATGAAGGAGTTTGAGCAAAAGCATATTTAACGTAGTCAATATGTTCAGACGACCCTTTCCTGTAAACGTGCCATTTGTGTAAGAAATGCACAAATTTTCCTGTGTTCAATTTTCTTTTTCATCCATAAATAAGCTAATGCAATCCAGTGGCGCTTTGGAAATTTGGAGTGGATGATTACGATCACTATTAGGGTCTAAGTTTAAAGAATGTCACGACCTACCGTTATCAATTTGTATATTCAACGATTTACATAATATCTTTTCCCCCAATTGATTGATTCATATTCTGACTAGGTCTACAAAGGTCTCGTCTGTACATGATCACGCTTGTATACTTACGGTTGTAGGGCGATTTTTGTAGAAAGTCCTTATAGATGAAAGTCTCCTAGAGGTGAATCAATCGAAGGTGAAACGTCCAATAGTGAAGACCCCTTGAGCACGTTGTCAGCGAATTAATTAGTGTCGCTCTCCTCATTTATCTAGGCTTTTGACTGGCACTGCCATAGTCGAGCAGAGACGCAGTTAGTGGTAAGATACTCGCCGCATCTCGCGCATGCATACATAACAAGTATGACGCTCACATATTTAGAGCCTAACACTTAAACTGCTGCATCTGATAATCTACATACATGTAATTGCGATGTATAATATTGTTTTGGATCTGAAATTTGGCTTCAATTTGCCAGACATTATCGTGTATCATGTGTATATATGTGTTGTATATAATGGATGCATTCACGTATGCTTAATGCACGTATGCTTAATGCACGTATGCTTAATGCACGTATGCTTAATGCACGTATGCTTAATGCACGCATGCTTAATGCACGCATGCTTAATGCCCGTATGCTTATTGCACGTATGCTTAATGCACGTATGCTTATTGCACGTATGCTTAATGCACGTATGCTTAATGCACGCATGCTTATTGCACGTATGCTTAATGCACGTATGCTTAATGCACGTATGCTTAATGCACGTATGCTTGATGCACGCATGCTTGCCTGTGGCTGTCCATAGCTGCAATTTGCTGGCTGATTAGTCAATTAACCTGGTATGTTCTCCATTTTAAATTACTTCATTCTTGATTGCATATAATTGGAAGTTGAACAAGAGTTCAAGGTAAAGATTCAGTTTGGATCTCACGTAAACATGTTTTTATGTAGGCCTAGATGCACATCTGTGCGTACGTAGGTATGCACTCATGCATGCATGAATGCAAGTGTGAATGCATGCGTGATTGCACGTATGTATCTCCAGTTCCGGTACGCCTTAAGACTTTTCTGTTCCCTAGCCCAAGCGCACACACCCGTTGAGAGCGCTGCTTATTTGACTGGCGCTATAGAAATACGTGATTACATTACATGTCAATTCATTCGCATACGATGTGCAATGACGAAACGCTATGATATCAGTTAGAAACTTTTTTGAGATTTTATCTTTTGCACAATGCATCAACAGTCTGGCCATGGTAACATTCATTTAGACTTATGGAGGCATGCCTTCCCAAGCATGCTGTAATCGCTCTGAAGAGGGTTTCGGGTGTTTAAGGAAATAAGATACTTTTAAAAGATTAAATTCATGAAATTCTGTAAACTAGTGACATATGAAACGACGAACGAAGCCAAAGTGATTAAAATGTGCTCAACAAATAGAGATCTCAATAACCAAAATTTTCCGCGACATTAAAAATCTTGGACGACTGAAAATGCAAATCGATCGAACATGAAACGCCGGAAAGGATCCTGTAAATATATTACAGTTGTGAAGTAAGACATTGCCTTCACCCAGGTTAAACTATTGCATCCGGCTTCGCCCATAATTGTGGTCTGATTCATGAGACACGAAATTGGTCGGTGCCGAGCTAATTGAAACGCTCTTTGAATAGGATCCGCGAGATTAAACAGTCCAACTGCAAGTGAATCGACAACAGTTCGCCTGTTTTGTCTGAACAAGCTTGCTGCGAAACACTGACATTGGAAAATTACAGGAATTTACGCTTAAAACACGAATCGCATTTTTGAAAACGGTTGGGGATCAGTGTTGCATCGAAATGTTTGACACAAAGACTGTTGTTGTTTCCGCTGTTGTTGTGTTATCTGTTCTCCTACAACTGGGAATCAGAGCTGAGCCGAACATTGACTCCTCTACTGAAGATGGTTCGTGTTCTCAGCTGAAAGAGGGGTGGAAATTGCAGGTGGAGGAAAACACGCGTCTTCGAGATGAACTGGAAAGTGAACGCCAGAAGATAAAGAGCCTGGAAAACGTAATCATGGTTCAGGCGGCAGAAAACCGACAACTTAAACGGAAAAACACAAAAGCTCAACTAAGAAAACAAAGAGGTAATTAGCCGTTTACATAGACTTCTGTTGTCGTTTATTACGATGGGTTTCGAATGATCGATCGACTCTTATTTAGGTGCATGGACAGCAACACAAATGTATTTCGCTACTTTTGATAATTTTATTATTATTATTGAGCAATTTCTGCTATTCTGAAAATGGAGTAATTGTCCACAAATTATCGAAAATTTATTAGTTTCAATTTACTAAATGTCTAATAATCTATCAATCTATCTATCTATCTATCTATCTATCTATCTATCTATCTATCTATCTATCTATCTATCTATCTATCTATCTATCTATCTATCTATCTATCTATCTATCTATCTATCTATCTATCTATCTATCTATCTATCTATCTATCTATCTATCTATCTATCTATCTATCTATCTATCTATCTATCTATCTATCAATCTATCAATCTATCTATCTATCTATCTATCTATCTATCTATCTATCTATCTATCTATCTATCTATCTATCTATCTATCTATCTATCTATCTATCTATCTATTTATCTATCTATCTATCTATCTATCTATCTACCTACCTACCTATCCATCTATCTATCTATCTATCTATCTAGGCTATATATATATATTCATTCATCCATCCGTTCATTTATTTATCTATCTATCTATCTATGTATCTATCTATTGATCTATATATCCATCTATTCGTCTGTCTGTCTGCAAGAGAAAGAGTATTTGTTGCTCACTGTTTTCACGAGACATTGGAAATTTTGTTTACAGTGCAAGTCTGAATGTCTTAAATAATACCAATGTATGGTATATATTTATATAGCATTCACTCAAACATTTCGGTTTCAGTAACAGCGACATATATCGACAGCTTCGATCACTCGAAATATCACCATGGAATTACCAAAGTTGAGGACAAGATCTACGTTCTCGACAATAGTCCAAATAGAATTAGAGTCTTTGATGATCAGATTGGCTTCCGTTTCATAAAAGACATCACGCTAAGTGGTACCAATTTTCCCAATGACATCGTCTACAGCAGCAAATCGAAATGTGTCTACATCAACGACATTAATGATCAATGTATATGGGAGATGACGGCCACAGGTGAGCCCCGGCTGACCAAATGGATGAGTAATGTGACTTTTCCAAATACTCTATCGCTGTCCAACGAAGGTCATCTGTTGATGGTGAGGCAAGTGGATGGTGTGAACAGGACTAAAAACACCGTGGAGATCTATTCTCCGAATGCCACCCTCATCCGAAAGTTCCGTCTACCTCAGGACATCAAAGATCCACGTCATGTGGTTCAAACATCGACTGGAAAATTCATCATCGGTCACAGACTGGTGGCCGGTGGACCATTTCTAATTAGTCGATTGTCGAAAAGTGGCCAGTTGATTCATCGATTTATTCCCAGGAACAATTCGGAAGAAATAAACCTACCGACACACATGTCTTTGGATTCAGACAACGATCGATTATTCGTGGCTGACCTGTATAGAAATCGCGTGTTGCTCTTTGATTCAAGTGATCTAACTTGGAGCAAGGTCCTCGTGTCCAAAGAGATGAATGGAATCCGTCATCCTTTGAGATTGTTTTACGACGCAAGCAAGAAACATTTATTTGTTGCACAACCTAATGTCAATGTTACTGTATACGAAATGAATTAGAATAAGAGGTTTTATTTATTTAAAGACCCTTAACAATACCTCTGGATCAGTTGCTTCTATTGCAACACTGAAGATGAAATTTAATGTGTTCGGATTAAATGCTATAGAGCCTATAGAAACTCTCTCTCTATATATATATAAATATATATATATATATAAATATATATAAATATATATATATATATATATATAAATATATCTATATATATTATACTGCCTATATTAAATGGTGTCGCTGTGTAAAGAAACTGACTGATTGAACGTTGAGAACTATGTCTTAATAGTTTTTTATAGGAACGCTATAATAATCATGTTTATTTGAACATAAATAATGTATTATTGAACAATCGAATGATAACTGCTGAGATGGAAATTTGAATAAATCTGCTTGCACTTTGAGTAAGTGAGTACGAATACCTTAAAGTGAAGCATAGCCTCTATTCAGAATTGGATTAAAACCAATTTCTCTAAAACTTAATCTGGAAAAGACTCGCTACATCTGGAATTTCCATAAATACCAGCTGACGGTGACCGGACAATTCGGCGACGGACAATTCGGCGCCGGATGAGTTTGTAAGTGTATTTAGACCAGACATCGGTATATAGTTACTGACATTTTAAAAATATTAAAAATGGGAGCGAAATAATATTTTCCATATTATCCAGCAGATGTTTGGCTATTGTAGAGTCATAGTCAACAAATAGGGACCGTGTCACCTTCTAACTAGAGTAGTCCTCCACTGTTAAGAAAACTAAAGAATATTACAAATTACATCGATTTGGGATCTGACTCGCATAGTATTTACTAACGGCAGTGGAAGTTGATAAATCCATGTCTTAACGTTACTGTACTCTTTAATCGCAATTACTTAAAGTCAGGATTTTAGGGCTGTTGTCTTCACCAGTCTTTATAAAACCAGATATGTGCTGGATAATATGGAGAAAACTATTTCGCTCGCTCCCATTCTGAATATTAAAAAAATGCCAATTACTACATACCGATATCTGATCAAAATACACTTCTAAACTCATCCGTTGCCGAATTGTCCGGGAGCCAAATTGTCCGCGCGCCGAATTGTCCCGTCGCCAAATTGTCCGGGAACCCCAGCTGACCAAGGTATCTGTCGATGAGTTCAAGCCCAACATCTCTTCCAATATGCAATGCAACTGCCGACCTGAGTGATGCATTTAATGCGAAACATACGTTGAAAGACCATGTGACCAGACTAACAGCAGCGTCAGCTAAGACGGGTCCGATGACCGCTGACTCTTGAGTACGAAATGAGCATTGAGTCGTCAGGAATTCTGCAACAGCTTGCTGTTTGCCGCGCATGAGGAGCAATTGTGGAAACCTCTAAGTTTTATGAATGAGCAGTAAAATTCATATTTGGTTAACTGAAGCTCGATCAGATTACCAAAGCTTGCACCAAGTACAACCTGGTTTGGTGAACAGGCAAAGCCATAGGGTTTAGAACAAGGATATTTACCGTATGTGGACCAACATGTTGTATGAGTTTGCCAGGTTCTTGGTTTATCTGTTTACAGAGTCCATCTCTAAATGTTTCATTCCCCTTGTTCTTCCACCACTCCAACAGCCTAATCTTGCCACGAACATTTGCCACAAGTATTGGCCAATCTCAAGCCAAGACGTTATTTATTAGACTCCAGAAAATCTTCTATCTCTGCCATTTCTCCCTTATCTTGAGCAATCTAGTCTTCTTCCTGCTAACCAGTCTGTATTTACAGCAAAATGGTTGAAGTAAACTGGTTACAAGTCAGGGATCAAAAATGGAATTTTCACTGTGAACTACTACCACCATTTCCAACACTATCGCTACAATACTACCACTAATACATTAATTATTAATGAGTCAAGAAAAAAGAGAACATCAAGACTAAGTAAATGAAGAATTCTGATAAAACAGCGTAGGTCTGTTGGTGTAGAGATAAGCGGCACGCTGTAGCATCCGAAAAGCAAATAATTGCTTTTGATTTTAATACGAACTGCGTTTAAATATATCGTCGAAACACTCATATAGCACCAGCGCCGGTTAGTATTGAACAATAAAATGTTTATCCTGAGCCATTTATAATATAAAATTGCCTAGTCAAACATTTCTAAACTTGCGGAAGATGCAAGAACAAACCTGAACACTAGACACAGAAAAAACTTTGTATATAGGCATACAAAGAAGCAACCCAAATATCAGCATAGATACCCATGTTGAAAGCCATGTTGCAATTTCAATGGCGTAGTTGCTGTAAATAACAAATCGAATGTAAGAACTTTTAACTAATCGTCTCTGATCTAGAAATATAACTTAAAAGTTGCTTTTTAAATAGTTAGAGAAGTGTATCTTTGTCTGGATCATCGTAGTAGTGATTGCAACAATGTTGCACAAACTCTTTCTCGATTTCAAACATTTCCCCACACATTCCACAACCATAAGGTCTTACAATGAAAGTAGTAAGTAGTTCTAGAAATGAATCCTTCTGCGGATCATCCCTGTAGTGATTATTGCAATGCTGCACAAACTCTTCTTCGATTTCAAATATTTAATTACACTTTCCACAACCGTAACATCTTGAAATGGAATGGTCTGAAATGAAATTCTTTTGAAATGTCAAATGTGGAATTACCTCCAGAAAGTTGCTTTTCGCGATCAATTGACTCCCCAGCCAGACGAAGCGAAATGTTTTGCAAGACTCTTTCACCCGCACAGTTCCGATTGTCTGAACATTTTATGCTCAATGTCTCATATGAAATACTTCCATGCCGTATCTCTACTCTGTTGGACACAATACTTAGACATAATTCATTTTTACATTGCTTTTCGTCAGAGCGGGTCTTCAAGTGGCGGTCAGATTCGGTCAAAAACGGTCTGAATACCTTGTGACATACATTGCAATCGTGAGGTTTCTCTCCATCATGCTCTCTAATATGGTTATACAATTCAGTCTCCCACGAAAACGCTTTCTTACATAAACTGCATTTGGGTAATTTTGCTTCAGTGCGAATTCTTTTATGAGCATCCAGTTGAAAGTTTTTTGCAAAATCTTTGTTAAACGAATTTAATCTGTACGGATTTCTCCTGCGTGGGTTCCTGTATGGCAATTCACATAGTCCTTCGTTGCAAATGCTCTATAGTGTTTTCCTGAACTGTGAGCTCTTTCATGGTAATTCAATGTAACCTTCGATGCAAAGGCTTTCTCGCATAAACTACATTTGTGTGGTCTTCCTCTGTTGTGACTTCTTAGGTGGATATCCAGGCTACTCATACGCGCAAATGTTTTATCACATGAACTGCACCTGTGGGGTTTTTCTCCAGTGTGGCTTCTTTCGTGGTTATCCAGGATACTCTTACGTGTAAAGGTTTTATCACATGAACTGCACTTGTGGGGTTTTTCTCCTGTGTGGCTTCTTTCGGGGATATACAGGCTACGCTTATGCACAAATGCTTTATCACATAAACTGCACTTGTGGGCTTTTTTACCAGTGTGGCATCTTTGTGGATAGCCAGGGTACTCTTATGTGTACAGGTTTTGTCACATAAACTGCACTTGTGGGGTTTTCTCCACTGTGGCTTCTTTTGTGGATATCCAGGCCACTCTTACGCACAAACGCTTTATCACACAAACTACACTTGTGTGGTTTATCTCCAATGTGGCTTCTTTTGTGGTTATCCAGGGTACTCTGATGTGTGAAGGTTTTATCACATAGGCTGCACTTGTGGGGTTTTTCTCCACTGTGAGTTATTGCATGGTTTTTCAATGTAGCAGTCGATACAAAAGCTTTCTCGCATAAACTACATCTGTAAGGTTTTTCTCCACTGTGGCTTCTTTTGTGAATATCCAGGAGACTATTACGTGTAAATGTTTCACCACATAAATTGCACCTGAAGGGTTTCTCTCCTTTGTGCAGTTTTATGTGGGAGTATAGGTTACTATACTGTGTAAACGTTTTATTGCATACACTGCACTTGAAGGACTTTTCTCCGGTGTGGATTCTGACATGGCAGTTTTTTCAATACAAAGACTTTCGCACATAAACTACATTTGTATGGTCTATCTCCAGTGTGCCTTCTTATATGAATATCCAGGTTATTCTTACTCGCAAATGTCTTGTCGCATAAATTGCACTCGTGGAGTTTTTATTCAGTGTGGGCTTTGGTGTGGAATTTAAGATACTCTGTATGTTTAAATGTTTCGCCACAGATTGTGCCTTTGTACGGTTTTTCGCCAGTGTGCATTCTCATGTGAATATCCAGGATACTCTTATAAGCAAATGTTTTATCACATAAACTGCACTTGATGGGGTTTATTCCTGTGTGGATTCTTGCATGGCAATTCAGGGAGTTTCTCACTTCACAAACTTTTCCACACGAACTGCACTTCTGTGGTTTATCTTTAGTATGGATTCTATGGTGGCATTGCAAGTGGTTGTTCTGTGCAAATGTTTTGTAACAAAAAGAGCAATTGTATTGTTTTTTCAAGTTTAGATTCTTATGAGAGAATCCAGTTGTCTCATCTTTGCAAACGCCTTGTGATATAAACTTTGTTCATGTTTTGTAACAAAATTCATCTCTCAATTGTGATTCTTCATTTTGGCTTTGATGATGCATCTAAAAATTGTCAACAAAAATATGTACATGCAGATACGAAATTGTTCATAAATTCTAGAAATGAGTAAAACATGGAGTTGAGGTTCCTGGCTAAGGTTATCTGTGAACTTTTAGCATTGTCTAAGAAAGAAAATTCTACTCCTTAGTCAATGGTGACTTCGTTTGTCATATTCATTTGCTTACAGCGACAAATAACAAGCCACTGGAGGTGTTATTGCAATGGTTTGAGAAATCAACATTAACTTCGGAACGGCACATCATTAGCACAAAGGAATAGTTTTGTTGCTTGCCAAACTGGTTTTGGGGAAGTGCAACAGAAGAAACACAGGCTATGAGAGAATATAAGATATAATAATCCAACCACAAATGAATAGCCTCTTCTACCAACTAAATCGATACAATGATTATTATAATAATTGCAAAAAACGTTATCCAATCCCTCCAAATATTACTTGAAGCAACATTTGTCGGGGCTAACAAATTCGGACACTTTGTGTCTTTGTAACTTTTGTCTTTTGTTCCAAAAATTGCTAAGAGCAATTGTCACGCCTGCTAAATAGTGCTATTAATAGGACGCTAATTTCATTTAGATTCTGCTTTTACTTCGTTTTAGCGGTTGCTCTTGTTATTCCATTCGTCCTTCCTCTCCTCCATCATCACCAACCAGTTCCATACGCATTCTCGCTGTCCAATGAAGGCCATCTTCTGGGACTGAGATACAGAAAATTAGTTGGTCAAGATAGTCTGGAGATCTACTCTTTGAAGAATGCGACGATCATTCGAAGATTCCAATTGCCACAGGACATCATGGCGCCACATCTTGTGGTTCAAACACCGACTGGAAATTTCATCATCGAGCACAACCTGCAGCAAACGGATGATCCAGTCATAAGTCAAGTGACGAAAGATGGAGAGTTGATCAATCGATATGTTTCCAGGAACCCATCGGAAGCGCTGAACTTCCCAGATCATATGTTAATAGATTCAGACAACAATCAATTAATTGTTGCTGATACATACAATCACCGAGTGATTTCACTTGATTCAATTGATCTAACTTGGATCAAAGTCCTTGTGTCAGAGGAAATTATTGGAGAAGAGAGGCCTTGGAGAATGTTTTACGACGCAACGAAGAAACAATTATTCGTAGCACACATGGATGCCTATGTTGCAGTATATAAAATAGCTTAAGGTACATGATTTCATTCTGAATTGTACCATCCTAAAACAATGCGTCTGTATCAGGTGCTTATATTGCAACGCTAAAGCTTAGAATAGTGCATTTTATACGGTATATATTATAGAAACTCTTTTTACGACACCGTTTTACATAAAATATCGCGGCACCGTTTCGAGGAAGCCATGCCATTGACTCATCACAGTAATTTACTAATCGTTGGTTTTATAAGAACAATGTAATAATTATAATCGTTCGTATCTATAGATTCGATGTTTAGTATTTTATACCCTTAATCAGACCGTAATTGTATTCGCTTGTTAGGCAAATGTGTGTGGCATGTGGTCCATCGCTTTCTAGTATACTAAGTTTACATTAAAGTATTCTGGCACATTATAGACTTACATACATGTTGCTTGCTTCTCTTAATAGTAGACAAGTAAAAGCGCAGACGTAACGCATTCATGCATCTTTTCCTATTCCTATTCTTCTTTTAATCTCTTAATGGCAGTCTGGTACGCTTCCACTGGCATTCTCTGCTTTCTTCAAGCGAACTTCCCATACCATCCATACTAAAAGTACAAGCGATTATAATTATAGTGATGTTCGTACTAACTCTCCAGAGCCAATTCCTATCTCCTGCTATGGAACAAATTTCCACCTGCTGTTCGTACGGCTAAGCATCTGGGTTTAGATCGCTATTGCTCTCCCATATTATCTAAGAGGAAGATATTCTGTTTTACGTGCGTTGAATGCTTTTGTGGGTGTACCATATACCTGCATGTAATGCTTCCTCTCTTTGTATTTAAGTTGATCATTGTTTTGCTCATTCCTCTTCCTCCTCCTTTTCCTGCTAATCGTCCTGCTGATCCTCCTCTACCTTTTCTTCTCCCTCACCTTTTCTTTCTCCTGCTAATATTTTCTGCTCCTCTTCCTGCTCTTCCTCCTGCTCCTCCTACAGCTCTTTCTCTCCCTCTCTCTCTCTATCCCTCTTCCTCGTCCTCTATTTCGTCCTCTTCTTTCTCCTCTATCTCGTCCTCATCTTCATCGTCCTCTTCATCTTAATCCTCCAGCTTTTCCTTCTGCTTATGACCGTCTGCTGCCTCTCCTATTCTCTCCTCATTCCTCCTTTCCCACTCCTCATCCTTCTATTCTTCCTCTCCTCCTCACGTCCAACATTCCTCTTTTGCCTCTTCATTCTTTTCTTCCTCCTCACCTTCCTCATCCACTTTCTACTTCTTTTTCCTCCGATCTCCTCTGCTTCCTCGTGCTTCTCCTAATGCACCTGCCCCTTCTGTTACCTCTCCTTTCCGTATATTCTATTCCACTTACCTTTCCTCTAGCAGAGACATGATAATTGATGTCAGAGTAAATAAAATGTTTCAAGGGATCTAGGCCTAAATGAACCTGATTTGCCGATATTGCTGATTGTTATAGCCTATAAAGGCCAATCCGAATAACAACTAGGACTACTGAGTACACGCACGTGATCCTCCCTTGCGTCTCTCGCTGTGTTCCTTCGACTTCAGCCGATGACAATTTCCCTGGATGTCGCATTTAACTTGACGGTTGGTTTCTAGTTCGAATTGTCCAGTAAAAAATCTACGTGCAACTGCACCGGACTTAGATCTGTTTTTCACCTATCTTGACGACCCCCTCAATCGAAACTGTCACTTGACGATTTGATCAAATTTTTTAAACCATAAAAACAGCCTAGTTTACCAGTGGCAGATGCTGCTGCATTCGGACTTGAATCTCGATTTGATGTTGCTCGACAACCTCTGCTCTTAGACTAAAGCGGTGCTTGGAAATTTTTTATTTTACGATATAATTTACGATTGCAATACTGCGTCTCCAAACAGGCACAGGAGATTGAGCTTCGAAATTCGTGGCAACCTAAACGGACCTGAGGTATAGCCTACGTGTAGACTATTACTGCTGAAGTCATTCGTTAATCATGTGCGGTTTGGCTCTCTTCATCCGAAGTTTCCTAAGTCGACGTACAACCAATCGCTTGTCGAATTACAATAATATACATTGTTAGTTAACCTGGCAAACTATACAAAGTGCACAAGATTAAAATAGATACAGGAGTTGATTAAGTAATTGACATATTTAGCTGGTAGGTATCCTATGCATTTGTGTTTGCGGAACAAAGGCGCGCATATTATTCTGATTCTTGAAACTTTTATGTAGGCCTAGTTTGTTTACTTATTTAGTAGGATCTCGAACACTGACAACCAACCTCATCTGCCATTCTATGTAAGCTACTTGCAATCTCTGACATGGTTTCAGAAAGGAAATTGGGTTTCAATCTGCTTGGCAATACCACCAGGGGTGTAACAAGCGAGGGAAGGGGTCGCACCGGCCCCCCAGTTTCAAAACTACGGGGCAAAGCCCCCCCCAGGTTTAGTGCTCAGTGCCTCCCCACGTACTCCCAAATCGGTTCTTTTTTATGTTTCTCCAACGGCTTTTTAAGATGACTCTTGTTACGATAATTTGTGCCCCCATTTTTCAAATTTCTGGGGGGAATTAAAAAGGGGGGAGGGGCAAAAGAACATATTTGAAAATTATGCCCCCCACTTTTCAAAACCTTGTTGCACCTCCGAATACCCCATAGGCCTATATATGTATGAACTTTTACAGTTATTCGTAAAAATTCGCTATAATGCAACATTTGCTTCTGAATTCATAATCTCGCTTGAATGTTATTCAGAAATCGGCACAACAGCTGCACACCTAATAATTATGGATCATCTTAATTACATAGATGTAATTCAAGCATCGGCACCAATTCCAGGTTGATCTTTTCCTATACACTTCTTGAGACTGATAAAAGAATCGCATTGATAATAATTATGGCTTTAATTATACGTAGCGTGTGTACTTGCAATATCTGATATTTTCCGGATAGGAAATTGGGTTTCAATTTGGTTAGCACTTAAACATATTTAGTATAGGGCCTATCACTCTAGATAGAAAATAGAACTAGCAGAGTTATGCGCAAAAACTCAGTATATGCGACGCCATGTTTCTTGAATTCACAATCTCGTAGGCTATATAGTATGTTACTCAGATAACTCTATAGATAGCCTGAGTCATTAAGCAATCACTCTAGTCTGAGTCTTTCTAAACCAATTAGATCAATTCCATGAAAAAGTGTTTTTACAATCTCTAATCACGAAGCTTCAATGAAAAAAACTAATTCGATCTCTTCTAGTTTGTCTATAAAAGGTTCATCGACAAACTAGAAGAGATCGAATTAGTTTTTTTCATTGAAGCTTCGTGATTAGAGATTGTAAAAGCAATCGTCGGTGACGATTGCTTGTAATCACGAGATAACGTAGGCCTAGTTGATTAGAATAAAATAGGCACAGAGGCGTAGCAAGGGTAGGCCTATTTTGCGCCCGGGGACAAACTGCAGGATTCGCGCCCATTTGGGGTCGTCCATAAATGACGTCACGCGTCTAGGGGGTCACACATTTGTGAAGATGTGTGACGAACGAAGGGAGGATTGACGAGTGTGACGTCACATCATAGCGGCATAAAAATGCGCACATTTTATTAAAAACTTTTACTCAATTTGACAAGTTCCACTAAGTTATCAGTAATTGTTACCACAATTTAACAACGCTAATTATGAATATTACATTACATTCTTAATTTTTAATTATTTGCTTTTACGCTCGGTGTCAATTTTGGGGTTTTGGAGCCAGGCAGCCATTTTGTAACACACAAGCAGGAATAAATTATTATGCTGCCTAGACGCGCATACCACAGAGAATCGCTGTAGGTCGGCAAAGTGAACTGTAATGGTTGTAAGTGCGCGTGAAGGAAATGGAGAGAGTGTATATTGGAAAGACTAAGAAAAGATGGATCTGAATGGATCTGAATGGAATATCTGTTGAACAGGGAGATGAGATCTAAACTCTTTCCATGAAGGAGCATTTTCTTCTCCACCGGAGAATGGAGAATCATAAAACTTGGATTGTTTCAAATTATTGTTATTAAACATTTTTTAGAAATGTAATGATTCTACCAGAGCTTCTCATCATGCGGAATTGCATAATGAGTGTAATAATTATAGACCTATATTATCCATTTTTCTTCGATCTACAATATAGTCTTAAGTAGTTTTACAGCTATAATTATTTCTTGATAGTTATAAGAAAATTTGCAAGTTACATTCTGTACATTTGTTTTCTTCTGGGAGGCAGAGCCTTGTCATGTCTTATTTAACGGGAAGTATGACTTTTATCGCGACGTGTGACAAGGGGGTCATAATTCGTCCAAAATTGCAATTGAATCAATATACAGTTGTTATAAAAATTAGCTGTGATATGCTTAGATTTGTAAATACATCATGAGTATATATAATGTCTCTTGAGGTGATCAGTGAGGGTTGAGGGGGCAACATTATGCTTGACAACCTGCTTATAATGAGGATATTTTGGGCGCGCCAAAATTAAATCTTGCTAACTTAATTGGAATAAATTGGTTTGCATCAAAATAAACAAATAATTGTTTTAATCCTCATTTTAGCGCCCCTTCCAACTTGGCGCCCGGGACACATGTCCCCTCTGACCCCCTCCCTCCTAGTTTCGCCTCTGAATAGGCACTCAGCTTGCATGATAATATCATTATTATTATTTTTTATACTCGCTTAAATTTCATTGTTTATTGTACTCATTAAAGACGTGCCGTCATGACGTGACGTCTTACACTTGTGAGATAGCAGTTGAACACTACAAAGGATGAACGCAACTCGTGTCCTCGGGCAGTAACCAAATGTTTAATTAGCTCTGTTCGATTAGTACGAATAGTACCAACCAAAATCGCTTCCTTTAACGTTATACACCACTCGATCTGTATAAATGTCCTGCAATTGTTTGTCCATTTAGAATTCGCATGAAATCTCGTCTGGAATACGCAGTGTCAATCTGTGCAATAATTATCGAAAATCACAGCAGCCAATTCAGTTTTAACATCGATTCATGATTTTAAATGCACCTTTGTTCAGATTTGAGCGTTCGGCTCGACGCAAAACGCTGTAGAATGATTGTCCACTTTTCGCTTCTTCTTAAATTTTGTTCACACTTTTAATTATGAAAGGGCTCTGTAACTTTCAATAGTTTTTAACAGAAAACAAACAGGGCCCCGATAGAAATTTGTGGTTGTGCGCGTGTGCCTACGATAATTTGGTATAAACTGGCTTGTTGCTAGTGCAGCAATTCGACTTCGCTTCATGACAGAAAAAAATGACTAGTAAAAGAAATTTTTATTCACAAACTGTGTAAACTTTAGACATTGCTTTGCGAGTAAGAGAAAAATATCATCGAAGTGTTTTAAATGGCGAGCCTGCAGAGTTTTTGTGCCTCCACGATTTGGCATATTATATCAAAATTATACGTGGGCCATGGAAGCAGCATAAAGTACGACTCTTACCGGATAGGATAATAGTTCGCCTCTCATGTTTAAAAGGGCTTAAATCGAATCGTTGAGTGTTAGAGGTAGACACATTATTTTAGCTTAAGTTTGAAAGCAGTGGAGAATCGATATTGTAAAAGTACGACAGAGGACCAGTCTTGCACCGAAATGATAGCCAAAAAGACCATTGTTGTTTCCATTGTTGTGTTGTTTGTTTTCCTACAACCCGGAATCTCGCTGGGAATAGAAAGACGACCACTGGGGCCTGAAGAATCACAAACAGGTAATAAGTCGTCCATTTATGTCATCGGTGCATTTTAAGTGGAATTGTGTCATTGCTATTAATCGGTTGACACATTCCATTGTTGTTAATTCGCAAAATTAATAGACTATGCGTTCAAATCGAAGAAAACTAAAACAATATCGCTGGAGCAAATAACCATCGCTATTGGGATAGCAAAATCTTTATTGACTTCTAGACTTATACCGTTAACAAGGGTCAGGTACATCTTAAACATAGCATAACTGTTCCTCGTCCGGTACGCATCGACGACCCAGTTGCATAGACATTTGGAAACGTGGTTGACCCAGTTGCATAGACATTAGAAAACGTGGTTGACCCAGTTGCATAGACATTTGGATACGTGGTTGACCCAGTTGCATAGACATTTGGATACGTGGTTGACCTAGTTGCATGTATATGTAGGCGATGATGCTTGTCATAACGCGCGTCTAAATGCGCCTCTGGGAGTCTTTGCGTAAAGATACTGATCCATTTGTAAATTGATGGTGGTTTATTTCCGATATCTGAATATCAATGTTTAATGTGATGTAAGTCCCCGAGAATTCTCGGCGCTACACAAAGTCCCACCAATGACTCTGCAATACATTATAATTGCAATACCGAGCAATTTTGGATTATCTAAACAGTGAACAGTGAACAGTTGCCTCGCGAGACCTCTAGCGGTCATTGACGGCGAAGTTAAAGCGAGACCGATGTAACGCTGCGTGATGTTGCTGATCAACTTGAAAATAAATTTACAATTTGGTTCTGCAATAATTTTATTCGCTGATCGTAGATTTGAAAAGCAGAGAGATTTTTACTGTAGTAGAGACGACATCTTGTGAACATTTCACATGATTTCTTAGTAAGATTTAGTAAAAGCGACTTCAGCATCGACTTTGTGAGAATCATTATTTTGTCAGTGAGTAACACTAGTTTGGCCATTTCACCGAAATCCAGGTGAGTAAATACTCGTGCATCTGGTTCAAGACTTGCAAGCAATTCGATAAATGAGTAAGAGAGAATTCCGTAGAACTTTGGTCTGCCTGACGTATCGATTAAAACGAGCTGAAGATGGGAAGAAATAGCGAGGTCTTTTTATTAAACCAAAACAGACCTAACTGACAGACTATTCAAATGCGTCTAAGTACCACGCGACCAAATCACGATTTACATTATTAGCCTACTATTTGTCGATCTGAGAAGTGAATTCCATCCGATTTGGGTTCAACGATTTGACTTTCAAAGACCGATGTAGTAGGCGTTTATTATTTTAAGTTGGGCGCTTATAATGCGTGTAAGGGTTGTGCCATCCGTTCTTATTACCATAGGTAGGTACATAATTGACTACGTTCATCAAACATTTGACCCACTTGTACTGCAAGCTTAAATAATTGCGCAAAATACGAGCCATCAATATTCTCAGATATGCATGTAAATAGACACACCTATGCATTTATAACAATATAAAATTTATAGTTACGCCGGGGACACAATTAAGGACGGAGTGGTCCCGCAAGTTAGGGTCACCAAATAAATTAGGTATAGTGTTGTTGAAGATAGAGGCAAAAGGAAGAGTAGAGTGGGTGAAAATGAGACGGAGGAACAAAGCTTAACTAACGAAAAATGAAGATGAAAATGAAAATCTAGAAACAGTAAACGAGGAAGGGTAGATTATAAACTAATAAGAATTATATGATCGAGGTATCTGACCACACCTAGTAAGTAAATTAGGTGAAGTAGGTTATTGCGTAGTTATCGTAAAACAATATCACAATTCGCCTGATAAACTAAAGCCAATTTTGTACGGGCAAGCTCAGGAGTGTTGTCAGGACAACCGCTGGATTGATTTTTGGATGTTGAAGTATGCAAACGATTGTCAGAAATGGGTTTGAGTTCGCAGTAATGATTAACAGATATTATAATTCATTTGATAACGGATTTAATCTTGTTTTTGATTAGATGAAAGCTGGGAAGGAGACGCGAATATGCACAGATATAGAATTAGAAATTCTAGGATCTTTGCATGGACGTTAGCCTAGTGTTTGTTCTGGCATTAGAAAAATTTTAAGGTGTTAGAGTCTCTAGTACAATGTGATACAGTCATGGTGTTGTCATTTTGTGTGTTTTTGGTTACCAAATAAAGTTAAATTTAATTGAATGTACATAGATTGATAAGTATACTATTTAAATGATGACTGCTTAGATCGAACAGTGGAATGGCAGCAAGATACAACGACGTCTGCAGAAACAGGAGTGCCAATGAGTGAGTAGCAAGTGCTTTATAATTATAGGCCTATGTATGTAACACACAGTAGAGGGACAATTATCGCTGATCTTTTGGTCACTGGTCAATTGCTCCTCGGTAAATTGTCCTCTGGTCAATTGCCCCCAGTTAATTACCCCCGAGTCAATTTTTCCCGGAGTCAAATGCCCCAGCCCCCATGCAGAATCCCCTTGTAGCCTATATGATATCACTCCACATAAAAATCTGCACCTTCGTACCAAACAGCCCACCTTGGTTTAACGATGGAACATTTAAAGCAGCAACAGGTATTTTTTGCGATAAACTCTTTCGATATAACAACATCCCATTGTCTTTCCCAGTAGGCGTTCAATCTGACACATTTATTCACTGACTATTACCCCATCGCTATTGACTTAATAATTACATCTGTTAGTCTGGCCTGTCACCGATCCTCAGCGAACTCAACTCACCATCTGATCCTGATCCTTTCAAAACTGAACTGAATATCTAGCCATCCCCAGCATCCGTCGTGTCAGCACATGCTTCAGGTAATGAGTGCAGGATTCCATCCACCATTTTCATAATAATATTTGAAATATTGGATATATCCTTTGCATTAGTAACGACTGAGTTTCTAAGATAATTGGTAAATGTATACAGTTAATCTTAACTATTTTGGTTTCAGTGACAGCGACATTAATCGGCCGCTTCAACCATTCGGAAGACCACTTTGGATTTACCAAAGTTGAGGACAAGATCTACGTTGTCAACCGTCATCCAAGTAGAATTAGAGTCATTGACGATCAGATTGGCTTCCGTTTTATAAAAGATATTCCACTATTTGGTGTGGATAACCCCAGCGCCATTTTCTACAGTGGCGTATCAAAATGTGTCTACATCAGCGACTATAGATACTCTCGGCAGAGGCCTGGAGGAATATCTATATGGGAGATGACAACGACTAGCGAGCATCGTCTGACCGAACGGTTAAAAAATGTGCCCTATCCATTCACTTTCTCGCTGTCTAATGAAGGTCATCTGCTGTTGCTGAGAAATAGTCGATCCTCTGGTCAAGATAGTCTGGAGATCTACTCTTCTCTGAATGCGACACTTATTCGCACAATCCGTTTGCCACATGAGTTACTCAACGCATATCGTGCCGTCCAAACATCGTATGGAAATTTCATCATCATCCACGACCTGCGCAATAATAGGTCTACAGATGACCCGACTATTAGTCAATTGACGAATAATGGAGAGTTGGTCAATCGATTTGTTACCTGGGACCGATCGGTAGCTATTGCTACTGATATGTCATTGGATTCAGACAACAATCGGTTATTTGTCGCTGCTCCATTAAGTGATTTCCAAGTGATCTTACTTGATTTAATTGATCTAACTTCCATCAGAGTCGTCGGGCTCGAAGAGATGAGAAATTTATACCGTTTACCATTCAGCTTGTTTTACGACGCAAGGAAGAAACGATTATTCGTAGAACAAAATATTCGCTATGTTGCAGTGTATGAAATTACTTAAGATAGACACATATGATTCTTAGGCTTAGCTCTGGCACCCTAAGACAATACACATATATCGGGTACATTTATTGCAACACTAGAGCTCAAAGTATTTCATTTTATTCGGTTTGTATCCTAAAATATATATCTCTATAACATATATCTCTTTTGCGGAATTACATACAATGTAGTGTAATCGAGCATTTTTATAGCGCCCTTCAGGATATCTACGCAGAGGTGCTCTCTGCTCTGGCCTAAAATGATGTTAAATGTCTTTAGTGAGCGAGTACAATACGTCTGATAGCAAAACTATGCGCAGTTAGCTGAAAAGAGTCATCAGCCGTGTCACACAAGCGTCTAGTCAACCAATGGATTCCCGTCGACAGCTGACAAATGGTATTTATGTTCAGAGTCTCTGGGCAAAGTTGTGTCGATGGTTAGAGTGACAATAGTTATTGTAAGCAACACCGCTTGCAGAAACGGGTACTATGTCGAGGAGTAGTCCCTCACATCCTCACATTCGTCGAGGTACAAGGAGGAATTAGAAAAGGCATTCGTCGTGTGTGGGTCGGTAGATTGAATAGTCACCTGTGACTATCGTTCGAGGTCACTCCAACGGCCACGTCAGCGACCCTCCACCGTGAGGCAAACACTCGGCTACAGAGGGCGTACAAGTCCACATGGATGAGACGCGACCGCCTAGGCCATGAGACTGCATCAGGCCATCTCTTCTTCTGCTTTCGAAGTTGTACTAGGCTAATATAAAACCTCAATATCCATGGCGGCTGGAGTGAAGCATCTGACATGGAATTTAAGATCTTAGACTAGATTCATCTTCAGATGACGGCTCAACAGTTCCCTTAATTGGAATAAAATCAGTCAGTTTATCCATCAATCGGAGTTAGTTGTACACAAAGACAACATAGGCGATTATTCTTCCTTGTGTGAATCAATTCAAAGTGGACCAATTTCTTTAACATGCTGACGCTGATGTCACTTGAGACAACAGAAAGAAAATAAATGATGCAACATATACATTTAAACAGACGGGGAAACTAAAAAATAATAATAATGCTTTTTACATATAATATGATCATTATTATTAAAATTATTATTATTAAAATTATTATTATTATTATTATTATTATTATTATTATTATTATTGTTGTTGTTATTACGAACAAATTTAACGCGCTGAGTCACACGGAAGTACGAGCCGGAGGCATATTACTGTGTATTTATGGCCTATCATGATTATGCCAGTGCATTCAAACTTATCTTCATCTGATATCTCTTAAGAAACCTTCTGACACCTCGTAGAACTCGAGTATAATGTGGTGTCTGTAGCTTTAAAAACTTCTGATGGCTTTCAGTTAGTAAACAAGTAATTAACAACCCTGAAGTATTACTATTTTCAGCTCATTTAAAGATATGGACATTTTATTTTTATTTTCATATTTGAGTAAACATGCATTTTAATAAGTGGCTCGACATAAGATTAGGTAGGTAACCAAGTGAGTGTCTACTGGTATACATACTGTATTACTTAGGCATACGCAAAAAGCTTAGGAACTCAACCAAGGCAAAGTTCCGAAAATTAAATTCGAGGTTCCTTAAGTACTACTTACAGCAGATAAAGCTCATTCGTTCATTTAAGTGCCGATGTAAGGACTTCAAGTTACCCCATTTCAGGTTAACCCCCGGTAATCTGAAATCTGATTTCAGATTACCCCCTACGTGTTCACATTACCTCCTCTATGAATGAGTAAAAATTTTAAATTGTTATGCTTTCAAGTAACGATAATCAGTATGTTGAATAAAACACGTGACACAATTATAAGATAGAAGTGTGAAAAATATATGAAAGTGAAAGAAATGTAAGATGTGTGAAATCAGTAATAGGCTACACGAGATCAAAGTGCATCATATAGTTACATACAAACAAAAGATAATTAAGATTTAGCCTAACTGGTGAAGAAATTGGTTTAATTGCACCAATAATATACAGCAACTAGGGATGTAACTTTTGACTTGATAATTCAATCCTCTACTCAACTAATCAAACGTAACAGGAAGACTTAGCAAATGCTGCAGGTTCAAAGTGGTGGGATGCCCTGTTTGTTTCAATATATTTCTCTAAGTTTTGATGGGTGGTGTAACCGTCTGAACTTAGCGAATCGATGGGTGGTGTAAACGTATAAACTGTCTAAATGCGCCTCTGGGAGTCTTTGCGTAAAGATACTGATCCGTTCGTAAACTGATGGTGGCTTACTTCTGAGATCTGAATATCAACCTCAACCTCAACGAGACAAACTCGCATCAAGATTTCGGCTTCCAGTACCACCTTGCCAACTCAGCTACATTATATTGAGTGCAGTGGCGGTAGGCCTACAGTGTTACTAGGATGATCAGACGGAGAAGGAGAATACTAGCACCCGACCTCATGAGATAAAACAGTTTTAAAAAGTCTCAGACATTTTGTTCCAAGTTCGCTCTTTATTATCACGTTTTGCGGCATTTTCAAGATGAAAACTTTCACGTCAATTATCAGCAGGTAACCACATGCTTTATTCATTCATTCATTCCTTACAAGGATTTATGATTGCGCCCCGTTAAGGTCATTATGCCCACTCAGGAACACTCCCGACCCCGCTATCACAACAAAGACGATCAGGTTTTATGACTTTCCACGAGACGATGTTTATTTTCATTGACTATTTGATTTCTATTGTTCAATGACACTGTTGGTTTATTTTGGTTGCTGCACGGAGCCGAACTAAGCCTAGCACTCATAATCACAGTCCGTCAACTTCCTATTATCTCCGAAGCTACCACACTCTGTTCTAAGCATTAGGCCTACTAACAGCTACCTAATCATGATTGACCTTGAAATCAAGTCTTTGTCGGTCCCATCCTTCTACTCACTCATTTCGTCCCGTAGGGACCATTGACTCTGAAGCCTTTCTCAAATAGGCTCCCAACATGCTCTCAAACCTCCCTTATCCCTGGATAGGCTTCCACCTACAATTCCACTTGGTCGTAGTTACCGAAGGCTGAGAAAAAGTGAGTCAGAACGACGATCGAGTACAACTGGATGACGAAGAGTTTGCGATGATATTTGGGTCGGGAATATTTGCAAAGTTGTAAAGTAATGATAAGACTTTTAAGCGGATTCGTTCAGGAATCTTTGAGTGAAAGGCATTGCGTGGTGATCTTTGAGCATTCTTTGATAGCTCTGAGTCTTAGGTGAGTTGCGGACGCTTGAGTTGTGTGGATTCATAGTTGAGAAAGAGGCAATTACAGATATCCAGCTTTGAGTGGACATTATTGGAATCAGCAGCAATAGTGCGTCTCAAGATTGCCTGACAATATATCCTTTGCGGTCTTTGTCAAATAGTTCAAGAGTTCAATTATAGACTGTAACAGTAAGATAGTCCAGTGCATGAGATAGCACGCGGTGTCCGCATCGTTATTCGGAAGAGCTTGACCTAGAGGTCACCATAGCCAGACAGCTGTACGCAACGACTGTCGACTTGGTTGACGAAAAGCAGGAACTCTGAGTTCTCTGATAACTAAAACAATATGTAAAAATTGTTTTTACTAACCGGCCTGATAAAAAATCTGTGACTGTGGGAATTTATGACATTGATCCCAACGGTCCTGCAAGTAGGCCTATGTTCCAAATAATACGTGGGCCTATGGCTTGCATTGCCTCGCTAAAAACTAGTGCATCCGCCATTTCATGTAACTCTAAGCGGCGAACTCGTGATTAGTTAGACCTGTTGGAAATTTGGCGAAAATTAAGCTGTATCTGTTTCATTCGACGGTACGTGACGCTTTGGCGCAAGACGTTTTCGAAGCTGGGGTAGCCAATGGGATGTAGTAAAGCATTTGATAAATAGTCCTCGAATGACAGAGAAAATTAGCTTAGAAAAGCTAATTGCAAGTTCTTGAAACCATAAAGGTGATTTCGTAGGGAGATAGACCAAATTTTAAAAAAAAACTATACTAGAGAACATTTGATTTTGCACTGCATACTGTATCTCAATTTATATTGCTGAAATAGTCGGTTCTGGATCAGAGTCAGGTTAATGTAAGAGTAAACTGTTTCAAGAGGTTTAGGCCTATAAGTGAACCTGAAATGCGAATAGCTTCATGTTCCCGATTCACAGCCAATGAGTGCACGTGATTCTCACGTCAGTCTATTTGTTCTTTCGACTTAATTCAACCGACGATACTTTTCCTGGATTCCGCAGTTGACATGTTGGTTGATCACTGGTTCAATTTGTCCAGTGTAAGAACATTCTACGTGCAACTGCACAGTACCCAGATCTTGTTTCACTTACATGGATCTTGACATCCCCTCATTCGAAACTGTCACTTGACGTTTAGATCAAATTTTTATAGCCATAAAAACACGAAAAGACTAGTTTAGTTAGTGTCAAATGCTACTGCATTCGGACTTGAATCTCGATCTGATGTCGCTCGACGACCTCTGCTCTTAGATTAAAGTGGTGATTGAAAATTTTTATCTTACGATTTAATATAGGCCTACGATTGTGATACTGCGTCTCCGAATAGGCAGAGAAGATTAACATTCAAGTAAAATTAATGGTAACTTAAATGGACCTGGAAAAATCTCGTGTGGTAGGCCTATAAAATCTTATTTTAGATCTTCGTTATCAGTCTCAAACATCACACAAAAACTCTCCGACAGGCGAAAATAGAAATTTATAGCAATTATGATGTTATTATGTCCGCTCGATAATCCGAGGGTTCGATAGTCCGAACGTTCGATAGTCTGAAGATGCTCCGACATTAATTTAATATAAGCTGGATTAATCGATGAAAAGAATGAGTAGTCCTAAAACTGGGAGCTGGATTGATATGAAAAGAATCACGCCTAAATGAAAGCTGGATGAATTAAAAGAATGAAGCAATCCAGCTTCTAGCTAAACATAATTCATTTAATCGATTCAGCTAGGCAGCTACCATTAAAACCGCAATCTTATCATCTACCGACCGGACACCGCGCAATCTTCGGACTATCGAACATTCGGACTATAGACACAAAACTGCTTTTAGAAAGAAATAATCACGCAGGCTGTATACTTTTTAATATTCACTTAAATATCACTATCTGCTTAACTTTCTAACGGTGTGGCCTCATGACGTGACGTCATGTCTTATACATGTGCGAAGGTAATAACAAGTCGTTGGTATCGTTGAATACGACAATGGATGAATACAACTCGTGTCCTCCGGCAATCACCACGTTTTTGTCAGCTGTGCTCGATTAGTACGAATGGCACCAACCAAACTCGCTTCCTTTGACTTTATACCACACGACTCTATCTGTATAAATGTCATGAAGTTGTTTGTTCATTTAGAATTTGCATGAAACCTCGACTCGATTACGCAGTGACAATCTGCACAATAGTTCCCCTAAAAATCCAAGCGGCCAATTCAGTTTTTAACATCGATTCATGATTTGAAAATGCATCCGAAGGTTAAGCCTAAGCAATGTATAATAGTCAATAGGTATTGTAAGCCTACATACGGACTCAGATTAATCTAATTCTGATATTATAACACAAGAGTGTGTCACAATAGCAATTTTTTATTATGAAAGGGCTCTGTAGCCTACTCTCTTGATAATTTTTAGCAAAAAACAAACAGGGCCAGATGGAAAGGTTGTTCGTGTGCATAAGCACATAATAAAGTGATGTCAATCATTTCAAATATCTGTTGCCGTGTGAGGATTTGGTAGGCTATGAACTAACTGGCTTGTTGCTAGTGCAGCAATTCGAGTTCACTTCATACTCAGTAAAAAACTGACAAATAAAAAACTTTTATTCTCAAGCTATGTAGGCTTTAGACATTGCTTTGCGTGCAAGAAAAACTTCATCGGAGTGTTTGAAATGTTTTTGGTTTATTTCCGATATCTGAATATCATTGTATCGTGTAATGTAAGTCCTTGGTGGGACTTTGGATGTTGCAGTATGCTAACGATTGTCAGAAATGGGTTTGAGTTCGCAGTAATTAGTACTTACTTACTTAGTCCTTCCCGTGTAGGTCTACACATCGGGCAACGCACTTCCTCCATTCGTCTCTGTTCAGTAATTATCAAAAAAATAATAAAATTCACATGATTACAGATTTAATCTTATCTTTGATTAGACGAAAGCTGTGAAGGAGACGCGAATGGGCAGATACAGAATTAGAAATTCGAGGATCTTTGGACTTGATGGACGTAACCTAGTGTTTGTTCTGGCATAAGAAATATTTTAATGCGATACAATCATGGTTTTGCCATTTTGTTTGTTTTTAGCCAACAAATAAAGGCGAATTTAATTATTGAATGTAAACTGTTTAAATGATGAATGTTTAGGTCGAACAGTGGAATGGCATCAAGAAACAACAGCGTCTGCCGAAACAGAAGTGCCAATGAGTGAGTGCTTTATAATTATAGGCCTATGTCACACACACTAGGAGAACAATTGCCCCGGTCAATTGTCCATAGGTTAATTGCCCCCCTCCGAGTTAATTATCCCCTAGTCAATTGTGCCCCACGTGGAATCCTCTTGTAGCTTATATTGTATTATTCCACATAAAATCTGCACATTCATACCAAACAGCCCACATTGGTTTAACAATGGAACATTTTAAAACAGCACCAGATATTTTTGCAACAACTTTTCCGATGATTCCCAGGGTTCTTCAACAGTGTGCTCGCGTTCTTCTAATGTAATTCTTTAAACCTCTCCACTCAGCAAACTCATTTCCTCATTCGCTGTCGATAATCACGTCCACGCTGCGGATACACATCTCTTCGTATCTTAACCTCCTCGCTCTCATCCAGATTCATCAAATCACCTTCATAAAATCATCACTCACATATCAGAAACTGGCGAAAGCTATGCCATTTGTCAGCTTTCGACGGGAATCCGTTCCGCCATTGGCGATTCTTTCAGCTTGCTGTTCATTGTTTTGTTAACTGTTGTAACTTATCTATGTGAAATGACAGTTAACTGCTGACATCATATAAGCCAGCGAAACGAGCGTCCCTGAGCATGTATCATGAAGGGGCGTTATAGAAATGTTCGATTACAATACATCACCTTACCTTACATCAGCCTGGATGACCAAGCCAGTAAACAATATTCCTCCTTATAATTGGCCTATGCATGCAATTATTTAAACTAAGCAGTGCTTCCAACATTTCTCCAACAGAGCTCACTTCTTCCGTTTCTTATTCTTCTCTAGTCCGCAATCTGGAAATTATCTTCATCATCCACGTACAAGTATCTCACATCTGCCAAATACACAGTACAGGTCGGTTGCGTCCAGCACTTAGTTACAGGACGGTTTCGCCTGCACAATAGCTACCTCAATTCTTCCGTCCAAAATCAACTTCTGCAATTATCTTTTATCAACATCAACTCTTCTAAGCCAAAAGGCATATGCTAGAGCATCAGAGAATGCTCTTTGTAGAGCATTGTATCTAGTGATAGCAACAGACCGGAAAGAGTCGTATTCGCAAGGAAATAAGTCGACGACGCAGAAGATATTTCATAGATATTCACCAAGGCACCCAAACCCATAACCTCTGTTTTCAAATCACTTCATTCGCTAAAATTTCTCAGCGCATTCATCAGAATCGTCTATAGGCCCTACGTCATTTGTCAATTACTTTCTGATCAGTATCTTAAGCAAAATCTGGTTCACAATTTCTACTTGTCTTTGACCGTTTCCATTTAACGTTTATGGACTTTGATACTACAGGACCTAAATATTTATAAATGTCTATAACACAACAATTTCCTGCGCATGCCTCAGGTAATGAGTGCAGACTTCCATCCACCATTTTCATATTTAAAATAGTGTCTTTTGCGTTAGTAACGACCAAGTTCCTAAGATAACTGTTATAATGTACCCATTTAATTTTAACAATTATGGTTGCAGTGAAGAAGCTCATGACCGGAGAGGCAGATAAAGCAACTTATGAGGCGCATGAGACTGAGGTAACTAGTGCTGTGTGTGGTCAAGGAACTGGATCATTTGTTGGGAGCTCTGACAGCATGCGTGATCAAAACTCCGGGTCTCCAAGTTGTTTTGTTCAGGTCAATTTTGGTCGAGCGCTTTTCTTTTGATATTTCATCTCTTTTTAAACCAAGAGATGGTTTATTCTTCGTTCGAGAAATAGTAGGGCCTACGAATGGCCAACTTTTGTTAAGATAATTTGTATACCCCATATTTAAAATTTCTGGGGGGCGGAAAAATTAAAAAAGTGGAGGGCAAAAAAATTTTTTACACTTTGAGCAATATTTTGGAAATTATGCCCCACTCACTTTTCAAAACTTTGTTACACCTCTAAAATGTGCATTAAAGAGAAACATTTTTAATTGAAAATAAATAAATAAGCCTCTTAACAGGCATTTGGGAGACTCTCTATGCGGAATTAATGTTCCTTTGATACTGACTGTACATCTGCTATTACATTATATATTACTGTACTACTGATTGATTAATTGATTGACTGGTTGATTGATTGATTAACTGATTGATTAACTGATTGATTGATCGATTAACTGATCATCCCTTACCTCTCTCGTGTGCAGCACTCGCTCTATTGCATCAGTTTGTTCAACAACAAAAAACAGCTGCACTGCACGAAGTTTTCGTCCTTCTTAGCCGGATAGTTGAAAGTTTCTAATTCGTCCACTACTCTTACTCTTTCCAGTCTAAGTTTCATGTCATTCATTTGTGCTTCTGAGCTTTCGCTATTGGGACGACAAAGAAAAACCTGATGACCTATCGATTAAACGATTGATAAAATGACCGTCTCCTGCCTTCAATTGCGGTTATAAGTTCTGCATTACGGCGAATAATATTTTGCTACATACGTATGTTCGCATAAGCTTAATCTTGGATGATATTGAATCCGATAGCCATTGTTATAATTTCCTCTGCCTTGTTCATTAGACCGACTCCTCAACTGGTTCATCTAGTTGTGTCTCACAATCCTGCATTTCTTGTTCGCTATTGATGAGAAGGTCAATGTTGTCAGGAAATCGAAGTTTTAGTCCTTCATTTGGCACGATTCCTACTCTGTTCCGCTCATATCGGGTGTTGTAAATGCACCTTATGCTAGATTAGATAGGTATTGTACTACGAATGATTATACGATGCATCCTTGCCAAACTTGACTGACTGACTGGTGTGAAGGTATTTTATGGTCTTTTGTCTACATTTTGGTGGGAGATTGCCAACCCCTCAAGGAGATAAACCTGGATCAAGATTTCTGCCTCATCTGCCACCGTGCTAACTTGGAAATGAGATAAAGCATACACTCATGGCACGCTGCTGTTTGGAGAATCAAATGGCGATTAAGTAATCTTGCACCCGATATCATAAGATGAGACAAGTTAGTAAAGTTTCAAATACTTTATTCAAAATTCTAATTCTTCATCCTCACTTCTTATTACATTTTCAGGATTACAATTTTCATGTCGAATTATCAGCAGGTATTCATTCAGTGCGAGGATTTATATTGCGCTCCTTCGTGTTCGCTCCCGATCTCGCTCCCAACCCCGATATTACGACACAGACGATCAGGTTTTATGACTCTCCATAGGATGATGCTATCATACTCTGTTGTAGACATTTCTAACCGCTACCTAACCATGACTGACCTTGATATTAAGACTCTTTCGGTCCGCTCTCTCCACTCGTAGGGTCAATTGACTCTCAGACATTTTTCATATAGGCTCCTAAATGTCAACTTGTTCTCAAACCTCCTTTATCTCTAAATAACCTTCTACCTGCAATTCCACACGGTCGCAGTTACCGAAAGTTGAGCAAAATGAGACAGAAAGATTATCGCGTAAAGTGGGATGTCTGGATGATGAAGAGTTTGCTATGATATTTGAGTTGGGAATATTTCTAAGAGTTGTAAACTGATGAGAAGATTCTGAAATGGATTCGCTCAGCAGGGATCTTGGAGCGGGTTCAATGATAGGAGTCATGTGGTAATGCTCGTGATAGCTGTGAGTCTTGGATGAGTTGCATACGCTTGAGTTGCGTGGTTTCAGGGTTGAGAAAGAGGCAATTGCAGATATCCAGCTTTGAGTAAACAATGGAAGTAGCAATCGTGCGTCTCAGGCTGGGTTGACAATAAATTATATCTCTAGCTGTTGGTTTCGAATATTTCACGAGCTTAATGATTGACTCTTCCAGAAGGATTGCCCAGTGCATAAGATAGCACGCGGTGTCCGCATCGTTCTACGAAAGAGCATCACCAACTGTCACAGGTCTCCAAAGCCAAATGAACGCGGCAACTGTCGACTTAGTTGAAGAAACGCAGGAACGCAGAGTTATCTGAAAAGCAAAATGAGATGTAAAAATTTATTGTCAGTGTTCATCGGCTAGACTACAAAATATGTGACAGTGGGAATTTGGAACATTGATTCCAACGGTCCTGTAGATCTAAGTATGTTTCAATTGTTATGTTGGTCTATAGTTTGCATCTGTTAAAAGCTAGTGCGTCCGCCGTGTCCTGAAACTGTGAGTGATGAACTCGTGATTAGTTAATTGAAATTTGGCCACAATTAACCTCGCATCTGTTCCATGCGACGACCCGCCATCATCGCATCTAACTGCGATATCTGATCTCGAGAATACGGATTTAACCCTGCCCCTCAATAGAGCTTGGGTCTGTCCATAATTGTTTGGCCGCAAACATCGAAACATGACACGTAAACTGAAGCTTAGGACGCCATCAAGTAATCACGAGCTAATAAATTCCAAGTATTAGGCCTACGCTATAAGAAGGGTTCTTCGACTTTTTCCACTTTATCAAAATGTTATAGTACTCCTCGGGGTAATGGAACAACTAATCACCTCTAAAATGTGCACAGATTCACTGAAGAACTTTTCAGATTTGAACAGATTAACGTTGGTGACAAGCGACTAATCAAACATTTTTGAATAAGGCTGGGAATCATTTCTGCATTGAAATGGTTGTCGAAAGGGTCGTTGCGTTTTCTGTTGCTGCTGTGTTGTCTGTATTCGTACAACCAGTAATCAAAGCACAGTCGACCATCGGCGCTTCTTTCGAAGGTGATACCTGTTCACAGCTGGAAGATGAATGCAATTTCCAGATTCAAGACAACATGCATCTACGAAGTGCATTAGAAAGCGAACGACAGAGGGTGGCAAAACTAATAAACGCATCTAGCGCTCTGGTGGACGAAAACCGTCGACTAAAACGGGAAAAGCAAAGACTTCGACTGAAAATGCTACCAGGTGATACGTTATCAATTTTAATCATTAGTGCCTAAGATATTACGTACCTGGTAATCAATTATTTCATCGGTGTCAAAGGTAATACGTTATCTATTTTGTCGTCAGTGAAAGACACTCATGACTTAGTCTCGAGTTGAATTCGATAGCAATTGAGTTGCATAGACCTTAAATTGGGAAACAGACAAATACGGATGGTAAAATGCAGTATATAAGTCAAATTTGTCTTGATTGAGGTTATACACCCATTGACAGTGGATTACGGGAATTGAGTATCATTGGACTAAGTCTTGTTTTGTCTTCAACCTTCCTCGGTTTGAGGGTTGGCTGCACCATGGACAACTCTGCGCCAGCTGTTCCTGGTCTCTTATAACAACTGGGTGAATGAGAGTTCTGTTCATAACTTTCTATTATCTATCTATATCATCTTGGGTCTTCGTCTGCACCGAACTCCCAGTACTGTGCCTCGGATAATCTTCTTCACTAAACAATCTTCTGTTTTTCTTGTTACATGTCCAAAATACGATAGTTTCCTCTTGGGGACAAATATCCTTTGATAGTCAAATATGGGGATCGAATCATATGGGCATTACTTGGGAAAGTCATTCATTTAGAGTAAATTATAGGAATTGAGTCGCATACATTTAGGCCAAATTTTTGCAGACACCCAGTGTTTATATTTAAATATAATATTACAGATCTACAGTTTTTGTGTAATTCGTAATCGTCAATGGATTCTGACAAGTAGGCCTTGATTTGTAATTGTAATCGTCATCTTCAACTTCTCTAGCGCCACATGAGAGAAAGTACAGGGCACCATCTTACTCGCGAGTACTACATCGAATCAGAGGGTTTCGTCCACAAGGTTGTCCGTGGGAGGTCGGAGTCCAGTTTCCAGAGGATTAGAGCATTTGATAAGGCCGGTATCGTTTTGGTCGACGATTAGAAGGTGGACAATCAAGTGAGTCAGGGTAAAATTTCTTGAAAAGGTGAGACCAAAGTTCTAATGGAAAGCCTGAGAGGTGATGGATAGAGGGGCCTGAGACAGATGATGTTCGATGAAAGGCAATGATTTGAAGGAACAGAATAGTACATAATTCAGATCGCTCTACTATTCAGCGTTGGATATGACTCGGTTGGAGAACATGAGATCAAAAGCAACCGGGGGTCAAGAAAGGGTGAGACCAGGTGATAATCGGGAAGAGCAGGAAGGATGGATGGTGAAGAGTTCACGAAGAAATATGGGCTGTGAGTATTTCGTGAGGTTGTAGGATAGCGTTAGGACTTTGAAATGGATGCGCTCTGTGATTTTTAGCCAGTGGAGTGTTTTGATGATTGAAGTGATATGATGATGCTTGGGTGTTCTGGTGATGGCTCTAGATAATGAATTCACTAGTCACATGTGGCTATTCAATCCACCGGCCAGTACACGACGAATGCCCTTTCTGAATCCTCTTTGTGCCTCGACGAATATTCGGACGTGCGTCATCTTCCACCAGTGAAAGACTACTTGTCACACCGGCCCGTGCATGAGACAGTTCGGGTGGGGTAGCAAAAATAGTCTACCCTCTAATACACAATACTTAATTCCAAGACCGCATGCACAATTAACATCTGATTTATTCTTTCCAAACTCAACTACATCATTCTAATTTCTACAACATCAAATCTCGAAAATAAAGCTCAATGTCCACAAATGTAATTCCATTAGTAAAAGATTGGAGATTTCGTTTACCCTGCTAAAGACTGAAGATATAATATTATATTTAAATATTATTTATTTGAACAATTTGATTTTTATTTCAGTGACAGCGACATTTAATGGAAGCTTCGACCACTGGAAATATCACAATGGAATAGCTAAAGTTGAGGATAAGATCTACGTTCTCAACAATTATCCAAATAGAATTGCAGTCTATGAGGATCTTATTGGGTTCACTTTTGTGAGTGACATCGCGCTAAGTGGTGTTGGTTTTGCCAATGACATCGTTTACAGTAACAATACAAAATGCGTCTACATCAGCGACAGAAATGGTGGTTGTATATGGGAGTTGACGACAACAGGTGAATATCAGTTGATCAAATGGTTGACCCGTGTAAGCTTGCCATCCACTCTGTCCCTGTCTAATGAAGGTCATTTGCTGGTGCTGAGTCAAGGTAAATCATATAACAAAGATTTTCTAGAGACATACTCTTTGAATGCGACACTCATAAGCAGTGTCTTATTACCACAAGACATCGAGATTCCACTTCATGTCGTTCAGACAACTGCTGGAGGTTTCATTATCAGTCACCGAATGAACAACGCTATGAGTGGACCATTTGTAAGGATCAGCCACCTGACGAGTGATGGACAATTGATTCATCGATTTATTAGCGGGAATCAATCGGAGGAACTTGACGACCCCGCCTATCTGTCTTTGGATTCAGACAACAACCGATTATTTGTGGTTGACTATTACAAACAAAGAGTGATTTTATTTGATTCAATTGATTTATCTTGGAGTCAAGTCCTTTTGCCCGATAAAATGAATAGAATCACTCAACCTGTCAGATTGCTTTACGACGCAAGCAAGAAACGTTTACTCTTAGCCCAGCATTATAACTGTATATCCGTTTATGAAATTAATTAAAGATTTTATTTTTGGAAAAGCTAAATCAATATCACGTATATTGGTAACTTCTATTGCAACACTAAGCCTTAAATGTAATCTTTCTGAGTCATTCGTAGATTCTAAACTATTATACATTATATCATTTTGAACGATGTAGGCCTATACTAAGCACATACTAAAATATATAATTTTCATTTGTTTGATCTTATTGATAATTTATATTATGCACAGGTCTTCGTGGGGGACACGCTTATAGTTGTAGTGTGTGTGGCATGGTGGCCGATTGGTTAGAGCGGTCGGTCGGTAACACTCATTGTGCAATGAGTGAGCGGGTTCGACCCTCGTCCGGGGTGTCACTGTGAAGGGTCCTTGAGCAAGTCCTTCACGCACAATTGCTTTGCATTACAACTGCAGTTGCGTCGTCAAGACGTTTGTGCGCTTTCGTGCACGACTTGTTGTGTTGAAGTACGTTATATATGTCAAGTTGTATTGTATAGTGCACATCTGACAGGACGGTTGCTCCCATACTCTCTGCAATGGCTTTATTAGAATGATCCAAATCAGGGGTCCCCAAAGTTTTCCATATCGAGGGCCACTTTAGTGACACAGTGAGAGCTTGCGGGCCGCAGGGATACCATATGCAAGTGCCTAAGTCGCAAAGCCTTTTCAGGCTTAGTTTTTAAATATAAGGCCTATAGGTATGAGGCTTACTTATATGCATATAGTAAAGTCAAATAAACAACGAAGTGCTTGAATTGAAAACTAAAAATGTGTAAGAATTTCGTAACTAAATAAATACTTATTTTATTTATTTAGGTCGATTAATTTTATTCTAACCTTTAATGTTATTTACCAATCCATTTGTAAAAAATGTAAAAATAAATGCTTTTAAAATTTAATTTAGAATTTGTGTCAAAGTTAAGTTCACTTCTTGGAATGAACGTTTTCAGAAATTATAGGCCTATTACCAAATGGACGTTCAAAGCTTGTTATTGCAATGCTCCCAAAAGTGGCACGACATACTAAGCACGTTGTCAAATAGTCAAATAAGCCAAAACCCATAAGCTTTGATAAAACTTCATCAAGCTAAGTGCATGAAATGAAGTTCGCTCCTCTGAACTTTCATGTAAGTCTATCAGTTCTTATTGCAAATCAATTGGCGATATTTCACAAGTAAGTGGCAAAATAATGACAGATATCTTGGTTTGTGCAATCTGAAGCCAAAGAAAAATTTCGGATAACGGCCTACCAATGATCTCGAAATATTTGTCAAAACGCGAAAGTTCAAAAACATGTCCGTTTTTTCGATACATTGTATCTCTGTACAAGCCAATAATTGGGCTGAATTTCCGTCTTTCTGTTGTTATTGCAGTTAAGTTAGTTTTCTTACAAACGATTTCATACTGTCCACTAAAGTAGTAGGCCTAATAAAATGTCAACATCCTTGCAGTTTCAGACTAAGTTCGTTCATAAATGAAGTGATGTTCCCTAAAAACTATAAATCGCACAGGCTTCCATCATTTTGTAGTAGACTAGACCTGAGCAGTTTTGTTCATTTTCCTTCAACTCTTTTTGGCTTTCGTATTTTTTACTCAGAAATTTAATCGATTTAGCTTCTGATATTTAAAAAACGTGTCTGTGATGTACCTCGGTGTAACCATCGACGTGCCAATTAGGTCTGCTTGAGGGCCGGATGCGGCCCGAGGTTCGCACTTTGGGGACCCCTGATGCAAATGATGTCACCATCATCCCGTTGGTCTTTTTGATCTCATTCATTAAGCATGCCTACAACACATTTCAGAGATCATACTGGAGAAGATGCATGTGCATCTATTTTGTCTCAGTCTCTCGAAATATAAATGTTTGGCCATATCAACGATTGCTTGTATCATATTGATCGATCTTCATTTGACACAGCCATTGAGGGGAGAATAATTTTATTATGGGCATTCGTTTCGATCCATGGAGAAATTGTCCTAGACTTTGAAATAGCTCAGCTGGAAACATACATATGGCTACCGTGAGTTGCTGGAGCTGTTGTGCTTAGTGGAACATGTCCCAGTGGAATGCATTTCCAATATCCAGGAACAATTCACCGCGTCTACTGAATGACTAGAGTCACTCACCGCATGAACATGCAATTATTCTCCAAACAGTATTAACCATTGCAGCCAGGGTCCTCCGCACTACGGAAGTCACGTGATCCTTCATATTGGAAAAAAATAAGGAGGCGTAATTAAATACGAACTAATCGGGTAGCATTTCACAGTGCTGACAAGTATTGAAGTATCTCATCAAGCGAGCAATATCTAGGCCTAATAAGGAAATATATCGGCGAGGCCTGGCTTTTATTGAACGCTGTGTAGGGCCTATGTCAAATACTGATCGTAGAGTCCCATCGTATGCATCTTAGTTGATCTCGTGGGCAGCCCACAAACATTCATTTGAGTTGCCAACGAATGTTTCCGTCCCTTTTCGCGATCTGGGTGTGACCTTGGAACAGAATAGCCAATTCAGAGTATATGGAAAACGTTTGTTTAATGAGCTTCTATGCCTCCAACTGATTCGCACGATACGTCTAACACCTATGACTCAAGCTGCTACAACTCAGCCTCATGTTTTCGTATGTCTCAGAATTGATTAACCCTTACCCCTCCAATTATTATATCATATGAATTAAAGTTTGCCGCTCACAGAGGCCTCAGGAGTGGTAAGGGTTAATATGCTAATGCCATTAACGCCGACCTTGCCTCGTATCTATGGCATCAACCAGCTGAAATCTGTTTTAGTGGTCCAACTCGCCAAATCGGTGGCAGACCTAAGTTTTTGCATTGATAAAAATGTATCTGAAAGGTACCGCAATTGTCACCAATGTAAAACTGAATTAAGTTTAGGATCAAGATGCTCATGCGTAATTGTCTCGCACGCTCTGTTCCATCGTACAACAGAGATCATTGGCTTTTCAGTAGCCTATCTTCCATCATCGCTCGCAGATTTATCAGTCCTAAAACCCACGGCGACTTCGTTGTTTCATCGACACTTAATTCCACGGACAGAGAAGTATGATGTGGTCGGTCAATCCTCATGGAACAAATAGTCTCAGAACCAGTGCTCATGCGTAATTGTCTTGCATATATATATATATATATATATATATATGCAAGACAATTACGCATATAACTAATACGAACATATATATATATATATACATATACATATATATATATATATATATATATATATATATGGTCACAATTTTGTCAAAGCTGATGTAGCACTTGGATTCTTTGACGATATTATCTCAATGGAAGAGAAGATTTCATTGGTCTCAGAACCCATATAACTATGGAACTAATGAGCTATAAAAGTATTCCATTGTTCGTCAATCCAAATCGCTACCACGGGAGTCCACAACCCGAAGTTCAGGCCTCGATGAAAGTGTGATCCGTGGGCGCCGAATGAGTAAGGGCGACATCGGTTGGTTAGCACCCAGTACCAAACCTCGGTAACGATGGTGAGTTTATGTGTTATTGTGTATTCTCATGTTTGCATGCATGTATCTGAGTGTCTACGTGTGTTTGTTTGTATGCATGCGGCTGTTAAAGAGCACCACAGACTATTGTGAAGTGCAGACTACGGCATAGAATGAATTTATTACCACGATGTAGCAATTAACTTTGGTGTTTGCATTCACTTAACCAAGCATGTGCTCCCTCTCAATTGCTCCATTTTAAACTACTACATCCGTCATCATTTGTAATTATTTCGATATCCAATATTATGAATCCGGGGTGTAAAAACGGCATCACATTTCTTTCCTTCCACTAGTCGATATGTCTGTCTATTTATTCTTTCATCTGGCTGCTTTTAAAGTTAGATATTATAAACTATGACACTCTGCATCAGTGTGTTCTCTGATTGCGACTCGTTATCTCGTGTTTCGAATTTTTTTTTCATTTTCAGTCCAGGAAGTGATCCATTTTATTAATAGCCTAACTCGTCAAACCGGCAGAGGGAAGTCAAACATTCGGTACACGGTTACTTGTACTGACCGAGAACGAGTTTGTTTATGCAATAGCCAAAGTAAGCCCTCATCGTTTAATTACATTGGTAATCTAACTTTTTATTTTTTGGTCTGTGTACAAAAATGTTACTGACTGCGGATTATCAGCTTGTCTAATGAACGAAGATATAATCAGTGTTACTACACAAAATTTAGAAAAATGACAAAATGAGGCAACAAAAAAAGTCAAGAAAAGCAAAGCCAAGGAAAAGAACTGTTGTGAAAATTATCCATTATTGATGAAACTAGTCATGCGGTGCGTTTTATTGCCATGTTATTGATAATATTTAGTTTATTAACCTGTTTCAACGAGATACTAACATGTTTATGTCAGTTAATGAATAATTTGAATCGTATTTACATATCTGAAACAATTCATTGGTTTTCACATCCAGAAACAACAATCGAATCGTAAACATAATCGTCGCCTATATGTATAATACGATTGTAGTTACAATAATATTGTTTGACTGTCTTTGTCTCTGTGTTTCTGATGACAACGTCCATCTTCAACATCCACACGCAGTGAGTTTGAAGAAATCCATGAATGTCATTCAATACCTTCTCGTGACATGGCTTGCTTTGCCAGCAATCTGTTTGCAACTTTTTCTGTATGCAGTTTATTTGTTCGCTATGTGTTACTAGATTGACTTCTGAAAATATTCTCTTAGCACATGATGATAAGTGTGGAAGTGCAATCAGGCCACACATAACTTTTGTGGCATTTCAAACTTCAACTGATTGTTTCCATTCTTGATGGATATTATCTTGAACCAGAATATAATTACAGGTTCGAGAATGGCCATGCTTTGAATTTGGTAAAATATTCCATTGATCTTTTAAATTTAATTTCCTTGATGATTTTGACCAGCTTGTACAAAATACCAAATTATTGCCTTAGAAAAAGTCAAGAAAAAAGCCAAGATCTTCTGAGAAAAAGCCAAGATCCCAAAATTCGATTGAAAAAGCCAAGAACTTGTGTAAAAGCCAAGGATCGCTAGCACTGGATATAATAATAACAAACACGCTAGAACGTGTGGCCCGTCAAAAGAGCGCACGACAAAATGGCGCACATATATTGATGAAAATAATTAATTCTTCCTAATATGGAAGTTGGATTGATGCAAAGATTCATGCTTAAATGGAAGGTGGGTTGATAAAAAGGAGTCTGGTTAAACAGAAGCTGTATTGAACAAATTATAAGCATTAATTAGTGAGTATAGTTAGACGAATGCTTTAATGACAGCTGGTGAAATGAGAAGATTCACGCATAAGTTGAAGCTGGATTGATGAAAAGTGTTGTGGTTCTGTGGAAGCGGATTGATCAAAAGAATGATGTTCAAACGGAAGCGGGATTGATGAAAAGGACCCAGTTTAACTAGAAGCTAGATTGATCAATTCCTTTCATCATTCCAGCGTCCATTTAGTTAAGCAAGATTCTTTTCATATCAATCCAGCGCCTCTTGCAACGGAATTCTTTTTATCGATCCAGCATTTAGTTTAACAGCATTTCTTTCATCGATCCAGCTTCTAATTAAACAAGATTCATTTCATTAATACAGCGTCCATTTAAGCTATAATTTTTCATTAGTCTAGCTTCTATTTCAAATTGTCTGTGCTCTATCTTTTCGGCGCTCTTTTGTCGGAGCTCTTTCGTCGACAATCTTTTGTTGGCGCTCTTTTGTCGGGGTGCCGTAAGAACGCTCGAAATGTGTTGAGAGATGTATATGGGCGACCATTTTGAACTCCTATAAGCGAAGATAATATATATATATATGTAAATATATATTATATATAAATATATATATATACAACAGGTTCGCATCGAATTGCCGATATTTATGGCTGATCAATAAACTGAACCTGACCATTCACTCTCTAATTGGTCAATGATGGCCATTTGTTGATGCTGAGAGAAGGTTAAAAATCCGTGGTAGACACAATTTTCCCAAAATAATGAGGTTCGTTTAAATGTTTGACGCCTATGTGCTACTTGACAGCATCCGTTCAATTTTAATCAACTGCATACACCCATAATGTATGTAATTGCAGGCCTAACTAATAACGATATATAATTTCGTATTTCGGATTGCAAATTTAAATCATCAAACATCCGTTCCATTTTAATCTACTACAACCACTCGCATTGTATACAGTTTCGATCTCAAATCTAGTGCCTTCGGAAGGCAATTGGACCTAACTGTTAGTCTAGAGCTAGATTAAACCGTTCTGAAGCCTTTACTCTGGACGACAACAAAACACGTGATAATTACAACGCCAATTATGTAGTCAAGAGAAGATAAATATTAAGTATAACGCTGTTTAAAACGCAATGCCTGTTCATTCCTTTAGGCCATATAGAACAACTCGCAGATCGAAGGAAACAAATTATCTCAGAGATAACGAGAAAATTGGCGATTTTAAGGTTAGAAACTTGAGAAATAATATTTTTACAAGGTTCGGAATCAGTTTGTTTTGACATGGCTAAAATGAAAACTGTCGTTGTCTCCGTCTTTGCTGTGTTGTCTGTTTACCTACAACCCGGAATCAAACCCCAGCCGACCATCGATTATTCTTCGAAAGATTACTTCTGTTCACAAGCGGAAGAGGAATGGAACTTCCAGGTGCTGGAAAGCATGCGCCTACGAAGTATACTGGAAGACGAGCAACAGAAAGTAGAGACAATGATGAATGCATCCAGAGGTCAGGTTGAAGAAAACTATCGATTATTTCTGGAACTGGAAAGTAACCAACAATTGATTACAACATTGGAAAATGCATCCAACGCTCAGGCAAAAGAAATTCATCGATTAAATATGGAACTGGAAATCAAACAGCAGAAGACAGAGGCAATGGGAAATGTATCAAGCGTTCAAAGGGAAGATATTCATCGACTAAATACGGAACTAGAAAATAAGCAACAGTTGATTACAACATTGAGAAATGTATCCAGCGTTCAGGAGGAAGAAAACCAGCGACTTAATATAGAACTAGAAAATAAGCAACAGCTGATTACAACATTGACAAATGCATCCAACGTTCAGGAGGAAGAAAACCAACGCCTTAATATAGAACTTGAAAATAAACAACAATTGATTAGAACATTGACAAATGCATCCAGCGTTCAGGAGAAAGAATACCAACGACTTAATATAGAACTTGAAAATAAGCAACACAATAAAATAAGCAACGTGACACAGTTGATTGCAACATTGAGAAATGTATCCAAAGTTCAGGCTGAAGAAAACGAACTACTGCAACTGGAATGCAACAGACTTCGGCAGATGATACTCCTTCCCCAAGGTAAAACGTCATCTTTTCTGTTGTCGGTGAATGAGACTTGTGGATTTATAATCGTAATCAGAAACTAGAAATTTCTACAACGTCCACAGAAGCGAAGTCGCGGCGACCACCTTACTCCATCTTATTACACTATGAAATTCAACTTGCTCTTCCCATGTCAACATGGCTTTTTGACTGGTCACTCCACTTACAAGCCTCTCCTCACTATGCACGATAACAATCATGTTAGGAAATGGAATATAACGAATATTCGTTGGCGTCTTCTTGGATCTGGTTAAAGCCCTATTTCATAGCATTTTATCAATGAAATTATCAGATTATTGCATCCAAGGTGTCCAACAAATTATTTTTAGGACTAATCTTTAAAAATAGGTAACAACTTGTCTGCTGCAATGATCCACACTCTCCGCTATGTCCGATCTATGTTGGAGTGGTCATTGATCCATAGTGGGCTCGCTCCTTTTTTCATCCATACTAATGACTTGCCGATTCTCAACTACCCTTAGCGACGATTGCGATATGACATGCCATGACATGACATACATAATCAATCAATCAAATCAATCAAAGAACTTATTATTATACAAATATTGACATAAAATCGTAGTTGATCAAATAAGGACAAATAGTTCGGCGAGTAATTGTCACTTATTGTTAGGCCTACAGGTAAAAGAGCTTCAAAATGCAGGCCAACCTGAGGTTCAACAAATTGGCTAAGTCTGCATTTTAAAATTTAGCTTTGTGCCTTTTCGGCAGGTTTGCTTTGCATGTCCATTGTCGCCAGTTCTCTCTGTTCTATACCTTCTTCTTCATCTGTTTGTATCCGCTCCCTTCCATCATCCAGTGCAAAATCTTTGTTCTCGGACTCCTCTGGTCTTTTCTCCATTCATTTTTCCTTCGATAATGTTTCGTAGTTTTCCACCTGTGCGTCTTGGGTAGCATTATGCGCTATCCCTGGGTAGCACGGCTAGAGTATATTATTATTATTAAAGGAACTGCAGAGCTCAGTTCGTAGTTGTTGTTGTTCTTGTTTGCATTGTTGTCGTTGTTGTTGATGTTGTTGATGTTGTTGGCAGTCAGTAGAGTTGCAGTAGCGATAGTTAGTTGGCAGTCTGCAGTCAGTGGAGTCAGTTCTTGCAAATAGGGACTTTCATCTTCCTCTTCGGAACAGTCGGAAAGACCTGCGCCAGACCGGCCAGGTCTTGCCCTATGGATATTTTATCGAGAAGGGAAAACCTCAGAACTCGGCCTTCTGAGGTACCAGAAGAATTGGGAAGGAATTCAGAGGTTTCCCTGGGTGCTCTCCGAACTCTGCTGCTCACATACGAGCGCCCGGTGATAGACCAAAAGGGGTTCACTTCAGTAGTATAGGGATTCGCCTCTCAGTCTCAGTATGTCGTTCACTTATCGTGTTCATCAGTTACCTTTTATCTCCTACCATTTGTAGCACATTTTCGTTAGTCCTGTGCTCTGTCCAACTGACGTACTCCATTCTGCGCTAAATCCACATTTCCAATGCTTCTAATTTTTATCTCTTATTGTCCAGGTTTCTGCACCTTATAGGACCACACTCCATATCATCGTTTTTATCATTCTCTATTTCAAGTTTCTATTTAGTTTTCTACTTAATAGTTCTTTCACTTTATAAAATGCATATTTTCCCATTCCTATTGCTCTGTTAATTTCAACATGACACCATGGCGTCTTGAGCGTGTTATTATGCTTCCTAGGTAACAGAATCTCTCTACGTGTTCTATCTCCACTCCATTTAATGTTATTTTGATCGTTTTTATCTATCCCTTAATTATCATCAGAATTTGTGTATAGCGCCTCATCACTATTCAGAGGCGCTGCCAACGCCAGCGCGGTCAAATAAAATAGTCTTAAGATGAGAGAGGAATGCCCGAGACGGAATTCTAGGAAGGGAGCGTAACGTCAAAGGAAGGCCATTCCAAATCGATGGGTCGACCACTGATAATGCACAGCTCTGCCTGGTGGGGGTGTGAGCATAAGGAACACAGAGTAGACCCCGTTCATCCGATCGCAGGGAGTGCCTACCCCAAGCACTAAGCGTGGGGTTGCAAAGTTCGATCAGGTAGGCAGGAGCGAGGCCTAGCACGCATCGCCAGACAAGACCAGCTATTCGATACTGGATTCGCTGCCTGAGGAGAGCCAATGGAGGACGTCGCACATGTAGCTGGAGACGTGGTCGAATTGTGGTATATGACCAATGAGCCGGGCTGCAGAGCGTAGGATGCGATCCAGGCAGTCCATTCGAGCGGTGCCAGCATAAAGAGTGCAGCAGTAGTCGAGTCTGGTGGTCACAAAAGAATGGACAAGGGTAGCAGTAGCGGAAGGAGTAAGCGAGCGAGTGACTGCGTAACTGGCGTAGTTGGTAATAGCAAGCACGGCTAAGTGAGTGAATGTTAGGAGCGAAAGTGAGCTCCTGGTCCAGAGTAACACCAAGGTCACGCACGGCAGAGCCATCTTGTATCCCCAAGAGTATTGGGGATAGCGGGCGTCCTTGCCTCACTCCCTTTCCTATTCTTCCTGATTCTGAGTATTCCCTCCTTTTTTCTTATTTTTCACTCTCTGTCACATATACAATTTTCCAATCAATTGTCTTTCCTTCCAGTCTACTCTCATTCTTCTCAGTATGTTCATTAATTTCTTTCAATAAACCCTGTCGAACGCCTTTTCACAGTCTACAAATCACATGAATACGTCCTGTCCAATTTGTATGCTTCTTTCAGCTAGTATTCCTACAAGTGCTTTCGAAAATAACTCGTATGGATCTCACCCAATTTTCCCATCCTCTTATCATGGCTGATAATGTCGCTCCTCATCCGCATGCCATCTCCCCCACTGTTTTTCACTCACGATTAGAAAACGGCCTCTTCAATCCATCATATCCTATTCGTCTACAGCAGCAAATCAAAATGTGTTTACATCAACGACTGTTTCGCGAACTGTACATGGGTAATGACCACTACAAGTGAGCATCGACTGACCAAATGGCTCACCCATAATGTAACCTTGACAGGCAGTCTCTCGTTGTCCAATGAAGGACATTTGTTGATGATAGAAACGAATCGAATCGATAGAAGACAACTGAAGATCTATTCGTTAAATGCCACCCTTATTCGTCGTCTCCAATTGCCACAGGATGTCCTAGATCCATATCATGTCGTTCAGACATCGACTGGAGATTTCATCCTCAGTCACCGATTGAACAATGAGTCGAGTGGAATATTTGTAATTAGTCAATATACAGATGGAGGAAACTTGATCAATCGATTTAATCCCAGGAACCAATCGGAGAAAAGAGGCCACTATGCACATCTGTCCTTAGATTCAGCCAACAATCGGTTATTTGTGGCTGACTCTTCTAACAAGCGAGTGATATTATTTGACTCACGAGATCTAACATGGAGTCAAGTCATCAATTGCCCTGCTGTGACTGCATACGATATTCCTGTGAGATTGTTTTATGACGCAAGGAAGAAACATTTATTCGTGGCATCAAGGAAGGGCAAAGTTCGTGTATATGAAATCAATTAGAATGTAATAGGCCTAATTCTATTATTTTACAACCTAAATACTCTGCATCAGTCGTTTTTTGGATAAAAGGCCTACTGCTACTTTAAGTGTCGTATAATATAACATTTGAAGGCCTATCTCTTTGAATTGAATAGCTGCATAGTTAGATAAGCAGTTGTATTATATGTATAGCCAGAATAATTTACCGATACCTTGTTTGGTGCTTTCTTTAAAACAAAGAAGCTTAACTGTATCATATTTGGATTATAGTGTGTAGGCCTAAATATAATACGTTATTAGATTGGATAGACGCATTGCATCGAGTAAGATAAGCAATTTTACAGTCAGAACAATGTACTGATCACCTGTTTGATAACAACAAGTCAATAGACGTTTCTCGATATAAAGTAATCCGCACATAACTATATGTATTGTAACCGTTTGCTTCATCAGTACGCAATACTAATAGTTTCCTGAATACAAGAGGGCATACTGATTCACCATTACTGCATGCTGAGTGCACTACATTACATTGCATCAAAACATATTACACTGTCGATGTGTGCATGCATGCATCAATACGCATAATGCATTTTGGTACAGCACAAAGCTCGGACGGCACCCGTGACAAAAGAGCGTCCGACAAAAGAGCGCCCGACAAAAGAGCGCCCAACAAACGGTGCATCTATATTGGCAAAATTCTGAGCATCAATTATTGAGCATAATTAGAATAATGCTTTAACCAGAAGCTGGATTGATGAAAATAATTATATCTAACTAGAGACCTGATTTTTTAAAAGAATGAGATTCAAACGGAAGCGGGATTTATGAAAATAACCTGGTTTAACTATAAGCTGGATTGTACAATTTCTTCATTAATCCGGCTTCAATTTAAGCATGATTCTTTTCATATCAATCCAGCTCCCTTTCCAACGGAATTTTTTCATCGATCCAGCTTTTAGTTTTACATCAGTTCCTTCATCGATCCGGAATCTAATTAAACAAGATTTATTTAAGTAAGCTAGCTTTAATTTAAGTCATGATTCTTGTCATCAGTCCATAGAGATTCAATTTCAAATTGCCTCTGCGCTTTTTCAAATTGCCTCTGCGCTTTTTCAAATTGCCTCTGCGCTCTTTTGTCGCTGCGCTCTTTTGACGGGTCTCACGAGCTCGGACATACAGGCAAACACACATACTTGTACACCAATATAAACATAGATATAAATTATCATACGAGCGCCATAGTACCTTTAAATAAAATAACGACGGTAGGCTAATGCTTAGTCGATGGAAACCTTACACTCTTCACTTTGAACTCCGTGGACCACCTACCACGGACTGAACGTGATTCGATTTTTTTGGTCAGCGGGTCAATTCGTGCTCGCAAGTTTTCCCGCATCTGCGAGTTCGGTATATAGCGATTACGCATGTTCACGAGTCTGACCGGGTAAGAATAGGAGAATTACGGGTACGGCCATACATGTACATGTACCTGGTTTTACCACAGCGCTGTAGAATTCGGCTTCGAAAACCAACGCTTTTTACAAATCTAAAAATCCTCAAAATTCAGAATTTAATGTTTTTGAGTTGTTACTTTTTCAATTAGATTAAATGTGTTTAGCTAATAACGATAATACTTGGAGCCTTGTATGCTATAGCCTAATCCATATTTTTCAATGCACACGGTCATACGCAATGCGGGAAGAAGACCGTTGGAGGAAGTATGACTGCTCGTCGTGTACTTCTTGGCCGTAATTGTGTGGCACGGTGGCCGATTGGTTAGAACTGTCAGCCCGTAACGCTCAGTGTGCGCTCAGTGTGTGTTCGACCTTCGTCTGAGGAGACACTGTGTAGGGATCTTGAACAAGTCCTTCGCGCACAATTGCCCTGCATTACAATTGCGGTTGCGTCGTCCAGGCGCGTGTGCACATCTGATCAAAATGTTGGAAGAAGGTCAATATCAAATTTCAGTTGTATAGTATTGTATTGTAATTGTGTGCGACTATGCCTACATTTAAACCTTAAAACGATAAAAACAATTAAACATAAAAAACTAAAACGTGTAGTAACTTTTTCAAAAACCTCGGTGTTTTCGAGTCCTGTTTTGCCAGTACCAGCGTGAAATGTTGGGGCTACATCTAATGATGAGTTTTGAATCTTACCTACAAATTTACTATGACTGGTGGGCGTGGTGGCGTCCTTTTATAAATGACATGGACTCGCCTTCTGTCTTATCTGTGCGTATTAATAGATGTTTCGTTAAGATAATTTGCTATTATATTTTACTAAAAGTTATTAATCGTTCATAACTACGAAAGATATGGTGGGGCGTAGAGTAATGGGCAGCACACTGGGGCGCAGAGCTAAGGAACCGAGTTCGAGACCCGCATCCTCTGTAAAGTTGACTAGTTCTTCTTTCGCTAGAAGGCGTTGGCTATGATATATGCATAGCTTAATGGTCGCCCTGCGTGGCAACCAACGGTTAAAGTTGACTGCTTTAGTAACTACAAATTATGTAATGAAAAATGTTGCCACTATTGTGTATGCCCTTCACCCGCCCCTTTGCACGTAGGCTAATTACTATTTTAAATCCTACGATTTCGAATATGAAATTGGGTATCAGTAGGTCTATACTATAGCTTCCTTTCAATTTTAAACTGATCCATCTGCATCTGTATTTAGGTATAATTAGAATATCGTATCACGCGATCACGGATATGCAATTGGGTTTCAGTTGGCCAGCCCTCTTATTATGCAGCAAACCCATCAAAACGTACATGACATGTCACGTGACGATTGTCCATTCAATTGCCACGAAAATGTAAATTCCAAGCATCCGATATATAGCTCTATTTGAAACGGTTTTCGATTTTATTCCGCTATATTACGAGCAGCATCGAATGAGCCAGCAATCAATCTACTTCTTAGGACTTCACAGATTTATTTAAGAGTTTTGGAATTGTAGAATTATAGGCCTACGTTGGAAATCTATGACGAACAGTATTTTTTTAATTAACGCCTTGAGTCGGATTCGTGTTGAAATGGCTGAGACAAAGACCTTTGCTGTTTTCGGATTTGTCTGTTATATGTGGTCTGTTTTGCTGCAACCTGGGATCAGATCTCAGTCGACCATCAGCTCCTCTTCAGAAGATGAGCTTTATTCAACGCTGGATGAAGAGTATGAGTGCCATTCAACGGATATGATGCAAAGTGTATTAGAAAGCGAACGCCAGAGGAAAGTGACCCTGGAGAACGTCTCATATGAGCAAGCGAAAGAGATCCAACGACTAAAAGTGGATTTGGAAAAGGAGCGACACCGACTGACAGCACAGGAGACACAATCAGGTAATTAACATTTCGACCACCTTTGCGTCAGGTCATGCGAGGGGTATTGAATCGTGCTCGATTATTATGGAGGAGTGTAATGTAATGTAAATCCTCAATAATTTCTCAGCGCCCACAAAAGATACGTCAGGACGACCAGCTTATACACCGGAGCTATACCAAATGTAGTCCGTAACAGCCAATCCTCTCGTTTCCTTCCGGTGCCAGGTCGAAACTCAGGGAGTCAAGCCGAGGAGACAGCATGGTGCTACGGTGGTAGTTGATGATGAGGATGGTCATGCAGTGGCACAGGAGTAGAATCTGGATAGGACACCTTGAAGAGTTCGGTTTTTAGTCGTGAATGAAAAGAAGGCCGTGGATAGTGAAAGCATAGGAGAGGTTATATTTGGAGGTGAAATGTGGGGATGAGCAAACTGACGGAGTTCTTTTGGGTTGAGGTGGAGAATAAGTTGCTGCCATCTAAACCTATCAGATTACATATGGGATTTGGCAATTTTAACCGTCTACAATAGACAAAGACGATATTATATTGCTGGTATAGAATGCAGATAGTAGGCCTAGTTCAACGCATCAGGTTCCCAATTGTTGCTCTTTGGCATTTTGCACAACACGAAAAGAATACGAAAATCCAATAGCTGGCTATTATTATGTTTAGGTGAATGCTATCAGGCAATTTTTCTTAATGATTCTAATGAGAATTTATCCACATTAATTAGGTTTGGTGTCTTGTACTAGGTCAACTAGTCTAAGAGGGAGAAACTACTATATTCATTTGTTAGATAAGAAAAATGTTTTTCAAGTTTAAAATGATTGAAGGCATAACATAATAGGCTATTGATGCATTGTTTGATTGGACACTTTCGGTTTCAGTGACAGCAACACTGGTTCACACATTGGAAACCGGAAGATTTCACGGTGGAATTGCTCGAGCCGAGGATAAGATCTACCTTCTCCGCCAGAATAACCCAGAAATAATTACTGTCTTCAATGATGGGAATGATTTCCGTTCTATACAAGATATCGCCTTAAATGGGACTACTAATTCCGTTGAAATTGTATACAGCAACAAATCAAAGAGTGTCTTCATCAACGACCCAACTTGTCGCTGTATATGGGTTATGACGACAGAAGGTGGTCATCGACAGACTAGATGGCTGGACGGTGTACCTTGGATTACTGGCCTCTCATTGTCCAATGAAGGCTACTTGTTAGTGCTGAGATACAAGCCATCTAGCCAACTGGAGATCTATTCGCTGAATGCAAGTCTCATTCGAAGACTCCAATTGTCTCAAGACATCAAGATTCCAAAGCATATTGTTCAGACATCGGCAGGAAATTTTATTCTCCTCCATCGACTGAACAATGAACACAATGGACAATGGGTAATTAGTCAATTGACAAATGAAAGAGAGCTAATCAACCGATTTATTCCCATGAACCAATGTGAGACACTTACAGGTCCTAGTCATCTGTCCTTAGATTCAAACAACAATCGATTATTTGTAGCTGATCACTTTGACGGCAGAGTGATTATATTCGATTCAGTTTATCTAACTTGGAGTCAAGTCCTCGTGTCAGAAGATACCAATGGAATTTCTAGCCCCTATAAGTTGATTTACGATGCACGGAAGAAATATTTGTACGTAGCACAATATTTCAAAAATGTTATAGTCTTTGAAATTAATTAGAATAATGGGCTTATTTAGAGACAAGCATGTAGAGCTTATGAGTTTTAGCCCAATGAAATAAATGCATTATTGTTATCAAGTCTTAAGATGTAAAAAATACCAAGTTTGATGGAGACCCAACACTGCCCCTTCCCACAATTTTCTGGCTACGGCCCTGAATAGACTATAAGATATCTTTACTTCTAACCTAGCAACATATGTCTGTATAAGTGGTCGTTAATGCAACATTCATGCTTAAAGGAAACTTTGTAAGATTGTATTAAATAAAGACTTAAACGCGCTATTGTATATAAAATTTATGTCGACATTATCTTCAGTAAGCTTAACTATAGAGATCAGAACTATAGATATTGCCTCTTTGATCATAAAAATGTACTAAAAGTATTTTTATGAATGGAATGAAATAATCAACTTTTAATCAAACCAATAATTATTATAATCGTTTTTTAGAGGTGAAGTAGTGATAGTAGTAGTTGTAGTAGTAGGGGATGTAATGGAAGCTAATACATCAGTAGTATTGGTGGAAATAGTTGCAGTAGACTAGTTGCAATAATAGTTGTAGTACCATCGTTGCTATTTAAAGTCAGTAAATCTAAATTCAACACATTATAGGCACTGAGCAAAGACATCAGAGTCGTGTAAATATCATAGTCAAATCTTTCACAGGATTTAACTGATAACATACATCCATGTAGAGCCCGGCCTAATTTTGTGAATGGTATCGGATTGACCTACTTGCAGCAGAGCAACTGAAAGTATTGGGCCTAGCCACTCACTCCATCACGAGTCTGTGAATGCGGCCAATGGTTATTTTTTGGAAAGTGGCGTGTTACCTAACAGCTCTTTGTGCTGGCCAGTTTACCAGTTTAGCAGATTTTATATCCTGATGCAGCCGTACTTCGATAATAATTAGCCTGCTATCTCTCGACAACCTCTCTCTAATTAGACGCAGACATCGAGAATGGGCTGATACCCCGAAATTGACTGTCACGTGGTGCTTCAATCTGTTTGAGATCACGATAACAAAATGTGAAAGCGAAACTGCCGTCGAAAGCTGAACAGGCAATGAAAACGCTGCATGAATGACAGCTATCAGATATATATATATATATATATATTCAGATTTAGTGATTACAAACAACAATTATGTTTCAAGTTTACGTGTAAGCCTACATTCTTCACCCCAATTTCTCTCTCCTCTGTCATCACCCAAGTACTACACGTGGCTAACTTAACTCACAATCGATAGCATTCAAAATCATCTGCCATTACTCTTCCAAAGCAGAATTCATCATCTTAGGTCTCCTCGATCAAATCAAGAATATTCCTGACTGTCCATAAACCTACACTCAGACTCTTCATCTCCTACCATTAGAACCGATGGCCATTTCGGTAGTCATGGTATCGACTCCAAAACTGCCTCCACCACTGTAGCCCCAATAAAAGCTCGATTACTGCAACTCTCTTTTTCCCAACCTCGAATGGACCCAACTAAAGCGTCTATGGCATATCCAAAACTCACCAGAACGCCAAAGCATCATCATGTCACTCCTATCCTCAAATCACACCACTGGCTTAAAATCCCAAAGCGAAATGTCCACTCCAAAGTTCAATCAGTAACCTTCAACTTCCAACAATTGTACTCCACCAAGCCCATGATCTTCACCTACTCCTCGCCATACATGCAGCCAACCATTCTACTCGATCATCGCCATGTCTCAGCCTCTGAGACAACGTTCGTCTAAAGCGCGAAACCGCCCACTAGCCTCTCGCACGGTTCGGAATGGACCAGGAAGACCACGCACTCTGAACCAATTTGTTTTATATTTAGCACATTTTAAAGTACCTATTGTTTTTCTTTGCAATGCCTGCTAATTAAATGACCAGGAAAGATGCATGGGTGAGTTGCAGCCTAGTTCATAAAAATCTACAAGATGGGAACCAATCGAGACATTGAATCGACTGGATCCTTACACAATCAATGTTCCGGTCTAATGTCTTGCAGAAACCGTGTTACCAGACTGACCGCCGAGCCCAACGAACATTCCCGCTTGTAAATGCATGTGAAAGCATCAGACTATCAGCGCATATAATATTATACAGTAAACAGTGTAGGCTTAATTAGGTTAAAATTTCTCATTATCAGTATAGTTTAAGATAAAAATGAGTGTTCTTTATCTACCGTTTGAAACTAAAACGGTAGATAAAGGACTCTCATTTTTATCGTAAACTATACTGATAATGAGACAGATTAGCAAAATTAGGCCCATAACCGCGACTTATATAATTATGTATTTATCATGGATCAGAAATTAGGCTCTTGTAAGCCCAATTGGAGGTCTAACATTTCCTCAAATGTCCTTAAAATTTGGAACTTCCGCATCTGAAATTGTGCATAATTACGATCTCTCATACTGGCTGGTTCCACATCTCAAAGTCATGCCCAGCAATTATTTTTATGCATGTCTGCATGTATCCATGCATCTATATATGCACGCATGTGACTATGGATGCAGTTTCGCTGACGAATAGTGGTGCTAGGCCCTATTACCAATTAACCTAGCATTTGCTAAATTTGAAACTGCTGCATCCGTTACTGAAAATATATTCTTTATCTTATATCGCGGACCCAGATATTTAATTTGGTTTCAACCTCCTACCACATATATTTGTATACGTATGCACATGTTTGTAGGTTCATGATAGGTACGTATACATGAATGTATACAGGCCTAATTGTGTTTGTATAACACTAAAATGCATTTATTTCCACGGTTTCGCTGTTTGTATTATGTTTTGATGTTTATGAAAGGGTTGAATTGACCATGGTAAAATGGTAAATGGCAGTAATTTTTGTAACTTTTGGACGAGCGCCGCGCTAAATGGTCACTCAAAGTGGTCTTGACGAGGGTTTACAAATAAGAGATAATTAGGTAATGATTGAATAAATAAAATCCAACGCAAGCATTGAAATTACTGGAATAAAGCCTAATGCCAATATTAATAGCAAACAATGAAGAATTGGATCCCAATTTTTTAAGTTATTATAAGCGTTATTGAAACAACTTTGGCGGTTCAAAATGTAAGCATCGTCTACAAAATCCATGATTATTGGAAGTGGTGGTGAAATTTCATTCGCCCAATTTGAACAACTGAATTCGCCATTAGCCTACATGCATTTATGATTTTTCACCTCGTGATTCTGGATTTGAAAAATGGTTTCAATTAGGGTGGCAGATGTTACATTTTAAACTACTGCGTCCACCATTTTCACACGCAATCTGGTCTCCTGATTCCGGATTTTAAAATGGTTTCATTTGTCTAACTAGAATTTGACTTCGTTCACAACATTTTCCGGAAGGTGATACGGTATATTCAGTTTCAGTCGGCATAACACAGTTTGAGCCTTTAGAAAGAAGTTATTCTCATTATAACATGAAACGACACGTGACTATTTCGACGTTCATCAAGTAAGTACGCTAGGCAATAGAGGGCGACTTGTAGCGAAAGAGACAACAACAGTTCACATCTAAGTCTTTAACAGAATTAAAGATGAAATTTTTGAATTAGAAGTTACCGAAACTTACGCAAAAAATTAGTGACGAACTGGAGAAACTTTGTATAAAAATGACTTGCGTTATGATCGCTTTCGTTGCCTGTGTTGCTGTGTCTGTTTTCCTACAACCCGGAATCAAAGCTCAGTCGACCATCTTCTGCTCCTCTGAAAATGTATCCTGTTCACGGCTGGAAGAGGAATGGAAATACCAGGTAGAGGACAGCTTGCATCTTCGAAGTGTATTAGAAAGTGAACGACACGCAATAAGTAACCTGGAAGACGTTTCCTATTCTCAGTCGGAAGAAATCCAGCGACTAAAAACAGAACTGGATTACGTACGACAACGGCAGAGGTCCCCAGACAATCGCATCCAGGTAACACGTTGTATGCTTTTGTTGCCGGTTCATTGTGAGTCCGTGGCGTTGTTTTGTAGGCGCAGGGATAATAAAATATGTTTTGCATCTTAGTCCAGGCAAAATACAGTTTGACCTAGACAAAATTGCTTCATAAGCTCTTTGAACGGTTTCCTGCTCAGAATTCATTGCTGAATAACATACTGAAAATTCCACAAAATCCGACCATGGGGTCTCCCTCAAAAATGGACTTTTAAAGATCAAAAGGTCAACAAAGAAACAAATTGCCATTACTCAGCCAAAAAGTATTCTATTTTGGTGATTCTTTTTTCTGTTAGCTCAGGTCATCAAGGGCTTCATTCGGGAAGACCATAGTGTTAAAGGCCACTTTAATACAAGGTCATGTCAAGGTCATATCGACCTATCCCAAATCATTCTTTTCTCTCAAAGACTTTAGGGCGACTTGTTTCTCTACAGCTCCTTCCTTACCTTGAGCAATCTGGCCTTCTACCTCCCAAACAATCAGGTTTTAGAGCCAACAACTCGACTGAAACTGCTCTTCTATCTGACATCTATTCAGCAATGGATAAGTCCCATGTCGCTCTCTTGGCCCTTTTTGATGCATCTTCAGCATTCGATATGGTAGACCATGATATACTTCTGCATCGCCTTGAAACGTCCTTTGGTCTTAGTGGTCTCCCCCTTCTTTGGTTTCGCTCTTATCTCACTGATCGCACCCAAATGATCATCTTAGGTGACTCCAGCAGTTCTTAGGTACCTGTTCAATTTGGCGTACCTCAAGGATCCGTACTGGGTCCACTTCTATATATCATGTTTACAGCTGATATTCCTCGCCTTTTTGAAAAGCACTCGACGTCAGGTCACCTCTACGCTGATGATGTTCAGGCCTTCGTGCATGGCTCCACTTCCAACCAACTTGCTCTTTGCCAATCTATTGAATCACTCTCTGCTGATCCCAATTGTTGGATTTCCTCAAAGCGTCTCTAACTCAATTCTTCCAAGACTCAATTGATCTGGTTGGGCAACCGCCAGCAGCTGCTTAAGCTTGATTACGCTTTACTTGCCAAGTGGTTCCCTCAGTTTAGTTTCTCTACAAATTTCCGCAATCTGGGCGTCACTCTGGACAGTACTCTATCCTTCTCTGCGCATATCTCTAATCTCTCTCGGTCCAGCCTCTATCATTTGCGGCGCCTACGCGCCATTCGACGATCTGTGTCTTCGACCATTTTTTCGACCATGGTTCATGCCTTCATCTGCTCCCGCACTGACTACTGTAACTCATTACTCATCAGTCTACCAAAACTCCGCCTCACTCCGCTCCAGTCTGTACTCAATGCAGCTGCTCGTTTGATCGCCCGTCTTCCACGTTTCTCACATATTTCTACTTACACGACTCAACATCTTCATTGGCTTCCCTTGACTGATAGGATTCATTTCAAAGTTCTCTTTCTTACATTCAAAGCGTTGTTGGGTCAAGGTCCAATTTTGTCTAGGTTGACCCTATATTTTTGAGCTAGATTTTCTGGACTATCTGACGTAGCGTAATTATTAATTGGAGTGGCTTCACGATTCATAAATTTATCCTCGTCTGGTCTGGCCTGTGATCGGTGTGCACTGTTCAGGCGATACACAATTTTATGGGTACAATACAAAGCAATATCAGAAAACGATTCATTGTTCAGATAAACTTACTGATATTGGTGATTGTCAATGCGTCATTATCTTCCTTATATGTCTATCTCTTGTGACTGCTTCGCTCGTCATCCATCCATCCATCTATCAATTACTCCATTCATCCATCTAACCATTTCGCTATGTAAAATAGCTTACCTTATATTTTTATCTCTCAGTCGCTTTGATTACTTCTACGGCGCTGTTTTAATTATGCACAGGACATCAATCTGTGTTTGCAACGAGTGAAAACGTGACGAATGATTTCATTTTGTAACACTGTCGAATTTCAATTGACCAGCAGAGGACCAAAGAATAGACTTCGGTGTCTAAGCGTCTCAAAAGGGGCCAATGTTAAGTTAGGACCAGAAGAAATTAAAAGAACCGACAGATCGGATTCCAAAGCTTTAGATCAACTACCTATTACTTCTGGTATAAGAAGATATAGGACATTTTGCTTAAGTAACAAATGAATGACTACCTGACATAATATTTATGGTATTACTCATTTGAAAATTTATGTTTAGTGACATCGACATTTGTTGGCCGACTGCAAACGGGACGATTTATAAATGGAATAACTAAGGTGAACGATAGGATATACGTTCTCAGCGAAGAACCAAATATGATTAATGTCTTCGATGATAGGAGTGACTTCCGTTTAATACAAGGAATCGCATTGAATGAGACCCGTTACCCGTACGACATCGTTTACAGCAACACATCAAAAAGTGTCTACATCAGTGACCTGAGTCACAACTGTTTATGGGTGATGACGACAACGGATGAGCCTCGCTTAACCAAGTGGTTGACCGGTGTATCTGGGATAACAACCCTCTCTTTGTCCAGTGAAGGTCAATTGTTGGTGCTGAGAGATGGTCAATCATCCAGTCAAGTGGAGATCTATTCGTTGAATGCTACCCTCATCCGCAGACTGCAATTGTCCCTGGGCATCAAGACTCCAAAGCATGTTGTTCACACATCGGATGGAAATTTTATCCTCCTCCACAGACTGAATAATGCTTCGAGTGGACTATGGGTTATAAGTCAACTTGCCAATGAAGGACAGTTGATCAATCGATTCATTCCCAGGAGCCAATGTGAGAAATTAGACGACCCTCGTCACATGTCCTTGGATTCAGTTAACAACCGATTATTTGTGGCGGACTATTCTGGCAACCGAGTGGTTTTATTTGATTCGATTTTTCTATTCTGGCGTCAAGTCATCGTGTCCGTTGAAATGAACGGAATTCCTAGTCCTCTGAGATTGTTTTACGATGCAAGCAAGAAACATTTATATGTAGCACAATATCTTGCCAATGTTACTATCTTTGAACTAAATTAGAAAATAAGATGTTTCAACCTAGAGGATGTGTAACATGTTTCTGGATTATCAGCTGCTGTTAAACACTAGTTTGTTTACTCAGAACATTTTATGCCTCAACGATAAGATAATTGTTTGTTTTTATCAGGACGATAATAGCGAGTAGGCCTACTTAGTCGTTTTTTATTGCACCGATGTGGGGTGATGATTAATTACTAATACGTGTTATCTATTAGGGCCTTCACTATTTCGGTTTGGTCATTTATTTCTAACAAATGTGTGATATTACATTAGGCCTATATGTCAAGGCATATTCTGCATTCACCATAGGCCGTATGTGTAAGCATGTACTTCTGAATACATCAAAGTTTCTCACAAATAGCGATTCTTAAATACCTTTCAAAGGCGCATTCAAGCATATACTCCGGGAGCAATTGTCATCCCGTGGCGGTTTTAGTGATGGGTTGGTATCATTCTCTTAGTCTGATGTTGGAGATTCATAAAGTTTATGATGCGTGTCGTCCACCTGCTGCAGGATTCCACAAAACAAGATGGCGGCCACAATGACCGCCGTGAAATATACGTCGCAATATCTTTGGAACTGTACATGATAGAAAGGTGATTTTAATGCCTAAGGCATTACTTACGGCTCAAGGAATTTTCAAAATATATTTCAATGATGTCTGAACATATCGCCTGACCTTGAAAATCAAGGTCGCACGGCCATAATGGTCAATCAGCCATTGCTCGGGAACAATAACAGATAGTGAGGTGATTTCGGTGTCCAGGATATGGTTTTAGGTGAAAGGGAATAATAAGAGTGCATTTTTCATTATTGCATGAACATCACGTGACCTTGGAGGTCACGATCACATCGTCAAAATGATCATGCATCCATTTCTCAGAAACTATGAATGATAGGCCCCTACAGGGATGCGTTTGGTGCCTAGGATCTGGTCTTCAGAGGCAAGGAATTAAACAATTTTTTTTGAATAAACTTGAACATAACGTGACATTGGAGGTCAAGGTTACAAGGCTAAAATGGTCAAGCTGTCATTTCTCAGGGACCACAGATACAGGGACGAGTTTGGAGTCTAGGATAGGGTTTTCAGGGGCAATGAATTTCAAAAATGTATTGAGGTGGAATTTCCCTTTCTGTTTTGTCTTATCTTTCTTTAATCGCTTTGTCCATTGTCCAGATAAGGTAAAAGTTGTCTCATTAATAGACGAAACACCTCAGACATCAGAGGTACCTGAAAGTCGTCCAACCGTCTCTGCATGTTTGGACTCTGAGGAAATCAAATTTGACTAACTTGTTAGGCCGATTCGTGAACGAATTTCCAACCTCGACTTTTGGTTAATCTGCAGTATTGCTATTCTTATGGTGACTTTAAGCCATGTATTGACCTTCCCAGAGCATTATTTTCATGAATGCCTGTCAAACGTGAGTCTGTCCTCTTCGTCGTTGGATTGGCCGATTTAAATCACATTCACCGACCCAGCCTGATTGCTTTAAAAATATAACTAATTGTGTTTGTACTGATAAATAATGACACATAAATGCATAATTATCAATATTATAATAAAAATGTCTACTGATTTAATATATTGCTGTGTCTTGTGTCATTTTATATATTCTGACATCAACGTTGCAATATAACTATATATGATTCTCGTTTCCCGTTCTTTCTTTGCTTCTGCCTCTCGGTCTCCCTAGCAGTAGGCTTAGGACTATCTGCCGTATAGTGTGAATTACATCTGACCTACCGATCTCATGCGTCATAATTTGATGTCAAAACACGGATATTTAAAATAATAATATTTTTGTTAACCACTCAAAATCTTCTCCGCTGACAACATTATGCACGCCAATAGTTGTTGACGTAGCCATCAAAATTTCTACACTGAATTCAAGAGGAAGCCAATGCAGTAGGTGGAGGCGGACTGAGGAGCATGCTTGTAATGGGCAGCACTTCACGAGCCAAGATGTATTTTATGTGCTACAGCCTTTTGACTTCAAGGTGTGAGCGACGACAAAAAATGAATTAGCATAATTAAAGCAAATGAAGACAAGTGAGCGGGCTATAGTTTCTTCAAATTCTGAGTTAGAGCCGACCTGATGTGAGGTATTGCTCTGCTGTGATAGATAAGCAAAGGCTTGTTATGTGAGGTCGAATGTAACTTGCTGTCCGGGGTAACCCTAAGTGCTTTGACAGGATCTGTAAGTGATACAGCAGTGCCTGCTAGGTTGATGCTAGAAAACAAAGGAAAAACGCAGGTGCTGGCATTAAGCGAACGGAATTGCCTCAGACTTGTCTGGGTTTGTGGCTAAACCATTGAAACAGAACCACGCCTACATGTACATAGACGAGAGGCAGGCACTCCTCTCAAAATTTAAGGACAGACCCTGTGGCGCTCCAGCATTCAAAGTGTGAGCACAGGCCGAGCGGCACCGATGCCCATCTGTTGATTTCGGTCAGCCAAGTAAGAAGCTAACCAGTTTAAGGAGATAATTGAAAAACACGCTCGCATACAGATTGACTGACTGACTGACTGACTGCTGTATGAATATGAAAAATAAAACCCTACCATTTTGCCTAAATTGAACTCATTTTTTTTTATTAGCATGGCATTTTACAGACACTAATTTTGGTATAAATCGAATGTAGAGAGCGGATAATTTATAATAATTATGGTATGCTCGTTAGTAAGGATAGGGAAAGAGTTAATGTCGGATAATTTCACATAATTCAGCTGGTCATAAATTATGTAAATGTAAACACGGATAGTTCTTGTCCTGCGAATGGTTCCGGATACCAGCAGCGCAGCAGCTGAAAGCCCACCAATCACTCTATCTATTTATCAAACTATCCATTTATCTAAACTCGTAATAGCTTTAAACATAGAAGGGGCGCTATATTTTCATAATGAAGGGACGTAATAAATTGTTGCGGCTGCTTTTGTATTCTTTCCTTGTAGTCTTGCATTCTGTGGAATTTGACCAGCTGGCTTCGCATAGTCGACGTACCGAATCTTCGCTGGGCGACTTTGTGTAACAAATTTGTTTCGACACCTGACATCATTTATAAGGTCCAAATTTCTGTAGTTTCTAAATTCTTTAGATTTTCACACACAACTTATTTCTGTTGTATGAATTCTTTTCTTATTTTGATTTCGTGGTGTATAGCATTTTTAAACGTGCAGGAAAAGGTTGCATCATATCCTCTGTATTCGTGCCTGGATTTAATTGCTTTTTTATGCGTTTTAATACCCTATTAATTTATGAAATTGCATTTGCGATACGGTCAATTATTCTTTGCATGTCTCTGTATTGCATCACAATCGGCTGCTTTCCATTCAGGATCAATAAATCAATCAATTTTCGTTTATTCAGATATCATGCTGACAAAGACGCAGCTTGTTACATTGGTCATAATAAGTACATATTAATATTTTGTCAGTTTATGGTTACGCAGGATCAGATAGTTTGAAATTTCAAAAGATGAATTATGTTAGTATATTTTTTTATAATGCTCTGGATATAAAATTTCGAATATCTTTTTCAAAGTAAGACAAAACGTTTGCTCTGGCTGTCGGATATTCGAGCCGACTATAATGTCCGCACTCACATATTTATATAGAAAGACTTAAAAGGAAAATTAGAAACGGGTAAAATGTTATTCAGACATAGAAGAGAGGTACAAAGTCTTTTGTATCAGTCGACCTAAAAATTTGACGAGGGGTTAATGTAGCCTCGTTGTAGCCAAAACCCTTGGTCTTTGATTAACTTTGATGCAAATAGATTTTGGCAATTCAAATACAGATTTGCATCACTTTCATTTAAGCAAATGCACTCACCATTGCAACTAATTGCCACATCTGATCTCGTGATTCTGAATTTTGGAATTTGAGTTTCAGTTATCGAAAGCATGAACTCTATATTATGCTACTGTATCCGCCAATGCGTGTGACTGCAACATCGGATTCGCTGAGGGTTTTCTATTAGCCTATAGTTTATGCTCCGTTTCCGATTTGGCCCACTGCTCAAATACATATTTCATTAATCTCATGGTTCCAGATCATAAATTGGGCTTGTTTATGCCCAGAAATAGTTTGAGCTCCGAGCCGATTATGCACCATCTCCGAAACACGACATGACATGTGACACTTGTGACGACTATAAATCACATGTGTCGAGCTAATTGAAGCGCTCTTCAATTAGACTCCGCTAGATGATGCTATGCTTAGTAGGCTATGATTCGTAGCGAAAAGGAAAACAGTTGACCTTTTAGATCATTAAAGACTTAAAGCGACGTTTTGGAGCAAGACAGATGTGAACAACGGAAGATAAAGACCCTGGAGAGCCTATCCAGCGCTCAACAGGAAGAAATTCGGCAACTTAGACTCGAAGACGAGCGAAATCAAATGAGAACACGAGAGAAGCAACGAGGTAATGATTTGTCTGAAATGGAGTTCAAAATTAATCGAGTCATAGGCATCAGATGGAGAAATGCATTCATGAGCAGTTAATCGTGTAGCCCATTTTGCAGATTTAGGGTAATTATTTGTGCAATATTGCAATGTGTGTATTTGTCACCAATTAATAAAAATGGTTCTTCGGGCATTCTAACGTTTAACGTGTCGGTGGCCTCTTGTGTCATTTCACTTGCGGACAGACACTCACGAGTGCTAAATTATGTTGCACTTTTCAAGATTCTAATAACGACAGCATTTCATCTGTGTGCCTCTTAACAGCGCGCAGGCTTTGTCGTCTAAGTACTGCCTGGAACTGGAGCGCACTTCTTGACGACAGCATGCTGATCCCTCGCGTATAGGCCTACCTTCTGTCTGTCCGCATGCGCATCAGAATGTTTAGGCCTACGCGACTTTTCTTGGTCGTGTGAAATCGTTGTACAGTGTACATGTATTTTCTACTGCCAATTTTGAAGGTATAATGTTTATGTGTCATTCGTTTGAGCATTTTCTGTTTCAGAGGCAGTGAAATATATTGGCTACTATGGGACCCCCGCTCAAATACCTGCAGGAATCACTAAGGTAGAGGACAGTATCTACGTTCTCCGACAGACTGGAATTGACGTGTATGAGGATCGGCCTGACTTCAGTTTTGTAAAAAGAATCACGTTAGATGAGCCAGAACTCGTTAATCCTTCCGATATTGCTTATAATAAGATGTCAAAATGTGTCTATATAACACAGTTTCTTTATGGAAGGTATCACATATGGGTGATGCCGACAACAGGTCAACGTCGATTAACTAAATGGCCGACCAATGTAACCTGGCCAAGTACCCTCTCGGTTTCCAATGAAGGTCACTTGATTGTGCTGCGAAATGGTGAACCGTCTAGTCAACTAGAACTGTATTCTTTGAATTCAAGTCTCATCCGCATACTTCAATTGCCACAGGACATCAAGGATCCCCAGCACGTCGTTCAAACATTAGCTGGAGATTTCATCATCCCTCACCGACTAGGCAATGCGTCAAGTGGACCATTTGTAATTAGTCAACTGACGAATGATGGACAGTTGATTCATCGATTTATTCCAAGAAACCAATCAGAGAAACTAACCGGCCCTTCACTTCAGACCTTGGATGCAGTCAACAATCGATTATTTGTGGCTGACTATGGAAACAGCCGACTGATTTTATTTGATTCTAGCGTACTAACTTGGAGTCAGGTCCTCTTGTCCGATGGAATTAGAGGGATTGGTTCTCCTCAAAGAATGGTTTACGACGAGAGGAATAAATATTTATTAGTAATTGGTGGTAATATTGGATTTACTGTCTATGAAATAAAGTAGGATATTAGATTTTAAACTACGCTCATAAAATGTCAGCTTACTACTTCAACACTTCAACACTCAAGTTTAAATTAATAATCCGTTCTTTTTCAGTTGCTAACATAAAATAAACATTCCAATTCTCGTGTTCGAAGAAATACTTCCGTTTACACTGAGGAATGTTTTATGAGACCAGCAGAAGGATTTATTTCTAGTTCAAGCGCAATGTTAGTGTGTTTGAAATAAGTTATTATACTTCCACCCACGTTTTTCTGCCAACTCTTCACCATCAAATCACCCCGCTCTATCGACCGACGACCGGAAATTGTCATTTCTATCCAGCTTCTAGATCACCCACTAACATCTGCTGCCTCGCTCTAATACACCTCAGGTTTGGAACCTGGATTTTGTTCGACATCTTTGAAAAACTTCTGACTTGACGCTTCTCCAGTTAGCTTCCTAGTTATGCAATAATTGTGGTTGATCAGAACGACATTATGCCATTCTGTTAAATTCTATTTTTTTGATCAAACAATGCAGTAATCGTTTGCTTGATTAGGACGATGTAACAAACGTTTGATTAATCGGATCGATGAAGGAATCCCTCTTGTGATCGGGAGTTGTAGGAACTTTTTTTAGATAATAACGTATAGTAATAACGTCTTTTTTATTGTACCCAATGAGAATAACAAGGAACATAAACAGTAAACAGCAAAAAGCTTTAGTTGGCACAACAGGAAGGATAAAACCCAAATGGACCTAAGTCTCGTTAGAAGGGCCACCCATGTAATAACAAGCATTTCGGCAGTTATCGAGATTACTACCACAGAAGTATTCTTTAATCATCTCTTAACTAGTTAACCAAGTTATGACATAAATATATAGCTGATACATAGATTATAAATTATAATCCTTTGTTTAATCAGAACAATATAACAATCATTTCATCAGAATATCATAGTAGCGGTAACCGCTTTTTAAAGTATGAGATATCGTAAAAATTTGTTTCATAAATTGTTTATAGCTATTATTTTCTTAATAAGATCGATATAATTAGTAATGGCATAATCATTAGATCTGATATTATTAACTTTTGATTCATTAGAACAATGTAGTATACTCGATTGTTTAATAAGATTTGTAATCGCAATATTTTGTTAATTATATTGATAGTGTTATCACTTATGTAATAGATGCATATAGCACTCGTTTCTTTGACCTAAGCGACTTGTGATCCTTTGCTTAATAGGAACGATACAGTAATCTTGTTGTTATAAATAACCTCATTGAAACCGCCAGACGCTATTGTATCGATTGCTTAATTTTATCGATTGGTAATCATTTGTCTGATGACACAGTTGTACTAAGAGCTTATCTAAAATGCGATGGTGATTGGTTTTCTGTCTCTCCATGTATGATTTAAAGCGCCAGAAACTGACTGTCAGTGATAACGCGGACCAGTATAGGGAGCAATCTCTATATTCTAATCTATTCTATTTTGTTTTAGTCTATTCTATTCTGTTATAATCTATTAACGGCCAGTGCAACCATATCATATAGACGCTCCCGGTGGGAACAACCCTTCGAAAATAGAACAGCTTTAAGGCAACGAGCAATAACATTAATATCCCATGTAAGATTTCAGCACAAGTTCTAGCTGGAAGGTCATTCCACAGCGAAGAGCCAACTTGGCATAGGCATGATGTTGTGCTAAGGCAGTCCCAGATCGAGGAACTACAAGGGCATGACAGTCTAACGAGCGGAGAGGACGCCCAGATGTACCGGAGTTATGCCGCTTGATAAGATTAAGGCCTACGTATCCTGCATGTGGGTTGCGTGCAGCTTGACCAAAGAGCTCTCTATATGTAAGAAGTATAATTTTAGACTGAACCCGAGCATTTAGTGGAAGCCAATGAAGATGTTCAGTCATAAAGTCTAAATTGGGAGAAACAAGGATAATGGGTAGTAGAACTAGATGCTTCATTGCGTAACTATGGGAGAGGAATCAGGTGGGACTTTGGCAGACGGACGTTTAGCGAGTTACGGTTATCAACGCAAGAAGAGATTTAGGTAGGCCTGCAAAACATGGAAAAACGGTAAAAGGGTTAATATACGACGCCGCAAATTATAAAGAATTTGAACTGAGAGATATTAGAGATGCTATTCACCACTCTTTAGTTGTGCTTCGTAAATATTTCATCACAAGCACAATCACGGCGTTATATATATATATATCTGCATTATCTTCTGTTGTTTCCACTTTTCCTATATCCTACTCGTTTTCCAGATTCCTATGAGACACGTCCAATTCACCTTTCATCACATAAGACTTTCCAATGATGGTATCTGTGCGTTTTTAGCCATTCAATATGGACAATTGCCTTACTTGCTCGCTGCCTTCGTCATTTCAATAAGCGTTCGTAAAATAATCTTTCTCTGTGCTGATCTATCTGTGTCGTGATATCTTACAGCTCTGTTCCGCCTCTAGCGAGGAGCATAGCAGAAAAGTCGTTCGGACAATCGGAGATTACTCATCTGTCCTCACTTTATTTGATTCATGCCTCGGTGTTGGTTAGGCTGAGTGTCATCACTGCATCCAATGTCTAGTGAACGTCAAGTACACGCAGTACAATGTATGGTGAGTAACAACCGTTCTCGTTCAATTCGCATTTTTATGTCAAAATCTAAAGGCACCTGATGATTTTCGATGATTGCCTGTTGTAAGTTTATTTTATTTATGTTCCGTGAGACGCTGTTAAAGAAATCTACTCAGGAGCGGTCCCAACCCAGATATGGTTAAAGAAAAAGACCTGAGTGATATATAAAATCTGGTTTAATTGGTCAGAGAAAATAAGTTCATTCCAGATGGAGAATCCTGAAGAAAGCGCCTTTGCCTGGGAGAAAAGCGAGGCCGTGGAACTGTAAGTTTACCCATTGTTGAATAGCGAAGCGCTCGACGTGCTACAACTGAGCAGCAGAGATCACACAGGCAAGATGGAGTACAGACAAGGATACAATGTTAAACCAAAGCAATAATACTATGTGGGATCCGTTGGGACAAAGTGCAACACATCGCCCATGCAGTCAGAGACAGAATCGAATTCGGGAGTTCACTAATGAGCTGAGCAGTCGAGCGTAGAGCCGTATATTGGGATCCAGGACCCCAAGGAGAGGCCATCGAAGATCAAGCAACACTGTAGTCAATTCGACTTGCAATAAAAGCATGCACAAGATCCACTAGTGACAACTGCATTGTAAGAAAGAGGGTGAGAAACAACTCGGAGCTTACGGGGATTACAACGGCAGTTTCTAAACACTAAGATCACATGCTGGGAATGGTTAAGTTCCAGGTCAAGATGGCACCCAGGTCACTCACAAATGCAGGGGCGTCAATTTCCTCTGAGTGATGGAGGCAAACCCCTGGTCCCAAGGGTATGGAAGGCAAAATATTCTCCCATAAGACTAAAAAATATCTCCCCTAGGTGAAATTGGAGGCATTTGCCATAACTCAGCTGTGTACGCCTTTGCTAGTAGACTGAAACCGCTGACATTAATTTAAACTAAGGTTTAGTTATTAAAAATTGAACAACAAAATGGTGTATGAAAATTAGCGAAACAATTTCAAGCTTAGAAGAAATAACGCAGTTCAGGCAACGAATGCTACAAAACATGAACTAAAGACAAGTTATTGTGACGGAGGTTGAAACGCTTGAAGTAGAGCTCGAATAGGTTTCTGTTTTCATCGGCCTGATTACACTATCTGTGAATGTTGAGATATAGAACATTGCTCACAAAGGTCATGTAGTTATAGGCCTATTACCAGCCTTGTGTAGGTCAATAGGCTGCATCTGTTCCAGTTTAAGCTACTGCATCCGCCATTGCATTGCATTTAGGCCTACTTGCGATAATTGAACTCGTGATTCTTGGTTTGGAATCTTGGTACAATGAGCTTAGCAGCAGCTCCGTTTGAATTAGGGCATTCGCCATACTTAGCCTACATCTGACGTGATATCTGACCTTGAGATTCAGGATCTAAACTGACCTCAATTTAGCTTGAGCTGATCCATGACGTTAAAAGGCCTGTACTCCGATACAAGACACGATAACTGGAATTTGTGACGCCATCAAATAATCACGATCTGAACAATTCCAAGTATTTGGTACTTGAACGGTTTTTAGAGTTTAGCACATATTATCATATGGCATAACTCCTAGTGAATTAAACAACTATTTACCTCCAAGATTTGCACAGTTTTACTGAAGCACTTCGCTGTCGAGATATCAGAGGAATTTGCGTTATAGATCAGTCACGAACAAAACCGAGAATCACAATTGTCTTGGAATGGTTGGTGTAACAACCGTCGTCGTTGTTGCTGTGTTGTTTGTTTTCCACCACATGGAAATCAGAGCTCAGCCGACCATAGACTCCTCTTCTGAAGATGACTCCTGTTCGCAGTTGGAGGAGGAATGGAATTTCCAGGTGGGAGAAAACAATCATCTGCGAAGTGCGCTGGAAAACGAGCGACAGAAGATGGCGATACTGGAAAACGCATCCAGCGCTCAGGTGGAAGAAAACCACCGACTTAAATTGGACAACGAAAGACTTCGACTGAAAACGCGACCAGGTAAAACGTTATTTATTCTATCGTCAGTTAAAGACACTCGTGGTTTCGTCTCTAGTAGAGTGCTATTAGGATTGAGTGGCACATACATGTAACTTATAGTTGGGGCAGCCACTTCTGGATTGTGCAAAAACAGAGATTGAGTAATAATGCGAATAACTTACACAAATTCCAGCAATCGTGTCTTTTTTCGGAGTATAGGCCTACGCCCTTCAATGTTATGGACCTGTTCAAGCTGAATTGAGGCCCAGTTTTAGACCATGAGTATCAAAATCAAAAGAGGAAACGGAGTTTATGTACTATGGTTTAGGGGATTGGATCGTAAGGGGATTGGATCGACAAATTGGGGGAAAACTAACTCAGAAATTATTGAAACATTAAAATTTAGGTGAAATCGTTTCATTCTATAAACGAACGAGTAGGCCTAGATAATGAGTATTAGAAACAGATATAGGGTGATAAAAATAAGTTCAATTAAAATTTTACATCTTCACTGCCTTCATTAAACAATCTTCAACAGCAAAAAGTTGTCTCCCAAAAAAGGGTGATCTTGAAAATGGTCGTAAAGCCATGTTAAATACGGCTTTTCATTTTCATATTAAAATAATACTGCATCCTCCACTGCATATAAGTGCACACTGCAGTTTTGTAGATCCAGATTGGTAATTTTATTTTATCTCGCTTAAAATGTGGTCAATTTTGAACTAATGTATCCTCTACGGCGTGTTATTGCTCTATCTATTCTTGTGGATCCACATTTGTAATTGGATTTAATTTGTCTAACACATGCTCCATATTAAACCTGATGCAATCGCCAAGGAACATGATTTCGATTCCTGATCTTTTCTCTCATCTTCCACATTCTCTCTTGTCTCATAGGTCCAAACAGGGCCGGATTTAGACCTAATGCGGCCCTAAGCTATTTGAGATATGGTATGGGGCCCTTTATAAGTCCAGATACTCTTTAATGCTGGTGACAAATGAGATTTTCGGACATCTATAGGGTTAAACTGAAATACAATTAATCAGTAGACATTGATAGCGAAATAATAAGTCAATAATTCAAAATCATTTTCATTCATAACTAACTTAATAATGCAAACTCTGGTAAAAAGAAACAAAAGTTCTTTTAAAAGACACAATTTACAAGGGCTTATTGCCTAATCTCTTGAAACTTTTATAAGGATTAAGGAATTATAATATTAAACTAAAATATTTTCTTTATTGCCTTTGCCAGAGCAAAGTCACTGATGCCATCATCAAATTATAAACTGTGTAGTTTGTCACTTTCTATGCTTCCACGTTAGGGAATGCTGATTGGACACGATCGTTAAAAATTACACTAGTAAAATGCTAAAAGGTAATAATATTTAATATTATATATTATATAGATTAGGAGAGTAGAATGCATATAATGCTAACAAGTAAGACGATACAAATAAATTGGATTATCGGCACGCCTTTTTGTTTCAGAACCTAATTAATATCAAATCAAGCTAATTTTTAATAGGTAAACAATTGTTAATAAACCAATGCAATTGGTTATCTAGATTATTTTGTGCACAAAAGACCACTCGGAGAATTTGGGGGGCCCAAGAAAGTGGGGCCATAAGCTATAGCCTGTTTAGCTTATAGGCCCACGTCAATCATGCAATGCGTCCAAATCTAAAAGTTGGCTTCAATCGATGACCTGTAACTAATTCCGGTTCTACAATGACATTTATGTGTGAATATGACACAACATGTGACGATTGGGATACCCAGGAAGCATTCACGATAAAGGACGTCATTAATTGAATTAATTGAAACGCCCTTTGATTGAATTCCCAAAAACTTTATTAATATGTTACACCACATGTAAAGCCAATTAGAAATAGAAATCTCGGTTTACAAGTTTAAAACGAAACAAATTGAGACTGGAGAGTTATATAGCTCTTTCATCTTCACTGAACGCATTTAACACGTTGCATGGTTACATCCTAATTCTTCTCCTTGTTTTCAGCTAAAGCTTCTCAGTGCTTTTCACAGATCCTTTGTTGATCATAAACTCCATGCTGACGAGATACACGGCTGGTCATACCTTCTCCTCTCACTCCTTCTAGATGCTCTAAATCATCTACACAACGCCATCACCCAGACATCAATCAATTAATCAACATGTTTATTTTTTTAGTTCTTATTTGGCAATTTGAAATGGCAATGAACACAAATTCATCACTACCAACATGGCATATGAACTACATTAAAACCAGGATTCTTCGTCACGGGCTTCCGACAGGGATTAATCAAGCTCATCAATTTTTCTGATCGTTCGAAAGCATCGCTCACTACTTCCGTGGCATGTTCTCCACTCCACAATCTTGAAATTATCCTCGATTAAAACTAATCCCTTGCTGGTCACATAACCGCTCACACCTGCTATATTCACAGTCGACTTCATCAAGTAGGCATACTTAATATCATGATCGCACGCATGCACATAAGTCACCTCAAATGTAGATTCAAAACTCGACTACTACAGTCTCCTAATATCCTAAAACATCGCTCTTCCAAGTTATGCACACATAAGCAGTCGAGAATAGACTCGCTTTTGCAGTCACCGAAGAACCCAAACGCATAATACAGCTCTCAATCAATCAATCAATTTTCGTTCGTCCAGATAATTATCCTGCTGACAAAGGCGCAGCTTGTTACAATGGTCGTAATATGTAGAGATTAATATTTAGTCAACTTATGGCTACGCAGGATCAGAAAATTTGTTAGTTTGAAATTTCAAAAGATGAATTATGTTAGTGTATGGTTTTTTTTATAATGCTCTGGATATAAAATTACGAATATCTTTTTCCGGTAAAACAAAGTCAGGACTCCGGGGTCGATAATTAGACAATAGCCGATATGTAACATGCTGTTCGCTCAATCGAGCAGCGTTTAAATAGGCGCCCGTCCGCTTCTGCTACCGTCTCTGCCACAGTCGGAGCTTGAGTCTGTAGAAAAAGTCTGCGCTTCATCTCCTCCGGCAGTTGTTCCACCCGATCTCGTTCTTCGGCTCTGCATGGTGTATCCCCACCACGCCGAAGTGGCATACATGTGTTGGGCAAAAAGAGTCTTTTTTGCGACTTCCTGTAGAGCGATAGGTGGTAGACCATGAGACTTGAGCACACTGATAAAGAGCATGCCATGCGGCCAGGACATTCTCCACGTGGGTAGACATTCGTTGGTCATATCTTATCGGCTCTATTCATATGACGTCTTTGGTTTAGAGTCTTTATACTGTCTCCTCGGCTTCGCCTCCGCTGGTTCTAACTCTGATTCTGGCGTTGGAACAGACCGAACAACCTGGCTTTAACGAAAATAATTTGATTGCAGCGACTGTGTTTTGCTGGTTTCCAAAACCTGTATTTTGCGCTGCGCCGAGAAATAATGAATATCTGCATTACATCACATTACACTTCATTGCATCACACTGCATTACATTACATTGGAAATTGTGTTGTACGACCCTCTCCCCCGTTTATATATATATTCTCTTTCTCTGCCTGGTCATACCCGTTGTGCATTGCCAGACCTATGATGGGATATCGTGTCTTCATGTCTTCGGACATTTCAATTGCATATACGTTTGGTATTCAACACATTCAACGCAACTCCTTCAGACGAAAAATTGAGTGGGAAACTCCATCGACTTTATGTGACATTGGAAATTTCAAATACGCTACTAACGATTGAATGACATAAATTATATATAATATTATGTTTTATATATATATACGTCAGTCGACCATAGGCCTGTATTGATCATTCATATCATATCGTTTGAATAATACCTATGGAGGATTAATTCAAGCCTGAAGGAGATAGGCCTACATGTATATTCATTTTAACAATTTCTGTTTCAGTGACGGCGAAGTTAATTGTCAACTTCGACAACTCTGGTTCTCAGTATGGAATCACGATAGTTCAGGATAAGATCTACGTCATCCACCATACTCCAAACAGAATTGAAGTCTTCGATGATCTTATTTTGTTCCCTTTTGTCAAATCCATCGTGATAAGTGATACTAATTTTACCAAAGACATCGTTTACAGTAACAAATCCAAAAGTGTCTACATCAGCGATGGCAATGGTCAATGCATATGGGAGATGACGACAACAAACGAACATCGGTTAACGAAATGGATGACGAATGTAGGATGGCCGCTTACTCTCTCATTGTCCAACGAAGGTCATTTGCTATTGCTGAGAAATAGTCAGTCATCTGGTCAAGATATCTTGGAGATCTACGCTTTGAATGCTACTCTCGTCCGTACAATTCAGTTGCCACGAGACTTCAAGGATTCAGAACATGTTGTTCAAACATCGACTGGAAATTTCATCATCGTCCACCGACTGAACAGTGCCCCAAATGCATTTTATTACGTGATTAGTGAACTGACGACAGATGGACAGTTGGTCAATCGATTTAGTCCAAAGAACCAATCGGAAGAAATTAACAGGCCATCAGATCTGGCCTTGGATTCCGACAACAATCGATTATTTGTGGCTGATTATCGCTACGACCGAGTGATCTTATTTGATTCAAGTGACCTAACTTGGGGTGAAGTCTTCATGTCCAAAGAGATAAAACAAATCAATCCTCCTTGGAGATTGTTTTACGATTCGAGTAAGAAGCGCTTATTCGTTGCACAGCCTAGAAGCGGTATATCTGTGTTTGAAATAAATTAAAACAAAAGATTTGCATAATCTGACAACTAAAAGCACTCCACCTGGACGAGTAGCTTCCACCGTATTCAAGTTTAAACGTAATTTTTTAATTCCTATACGTCATACAATTGAATATCGGTACTGTGTCAAATAAGCTATGCGATTGCGCAATTAGAATAAAGAACCAATCATTTGTTGGATAAGAACAATCTTGTGCATGGTCATTGTTTATTTAGTCACATCGTAATAGTGATAGTCTGCTTAATACACGTTTGAGGTCCATTATACTAACCTTTATAGTACATGCTATGGTATGCATCGTAGTATATCACTCATAATGTGTGCGATGCAAATCCAGTAGAGTCCAAAATTAGGAATGTGTTAGAAGACCTTGTGCCTCCAAGGAAGTAAATGAAATGCTATAAAGTAGAGAAAAAATTATCAAAGTTGTCAGAGATCTGTCACCAAAATGGAGTGTCAGATTGAGCAGGTGCGGTAAATTGCCAATGCTACATCAGATGATTTTGGTATTGCTTCACAGAACGAATTGGCACATGTAATCGGACGTAATTACTCACGGACAGCAATGGGTTAGCCTAAAGCAAACACGTGAACACGAGTATAAGCATGTCTGGTATCGTGTATGGTAGGCCACAATACTGTGAACAGCCGTTGAAGAAATAAAAATTACAAGATTGCATGCAGTGCAAGCAACTGAAACAGGAGATTCGATTTATTATGATTATGGCAAGTAGAGAACACTGGGGTTAGAATAAGGGCGTTCAGTTGCAATGCACAGCAGTCACAGAGGTACCCATACATTAATGTCATAAATGAACAAGGAGGAAAATTCTTGACTTAATTGAAACCTGAGTTATCATGAAAAAGAGACATAACTACCTGCATCTTTGATCATTATGACAACAGTGGTCTTGATTATAAGCCAATTCGTATGAATCGGATGTGCTAGTAATCAACAAATGCATATGCAATTGGTGGAATGATACGAGTAGGCCAACTTTATAGAATTGGAATTGAAAAACCGCCGACGTGGTCTTATTGGCATGTACATGTATCAGGCCACCTGATATTACTTATTTTGGTCCTTCACAACAGCGCGGTGCCTATTATATAGACATATATTTCGACTAACTAACAGATTTATGCAAGTAACTTTTAAGACAGTTTGCAAACGTATGCTGCATGAAGTAATAGAGTATTGTAAGACAATGTAGTTGGAGACTGCTTCAGAGGGATGGTCACCAATGCGCGTATATCTGGGGGCACAAGCACTATACGCTTCCTTAACAATTTTTCTTTCAGAGGAGTTTTCGATCCCCCTCAGATAGATCCGACAGATCTGTCGGATAGCTGAAGGGATCTAAAACTTCTCCTGAAAGAAAAATTGTCAACGAAGCGTTAAGCGGTTGAAGAAAAATTATCAACAGAAATGAAACAGACATTTGTACATTGTCAGTTAGAGCCACTGCCACCGACATCCAACAGTTCTATCTTGCGACTTGATCCTGATGAAGGTCCTGATTGTGTTCCGTGAACCTTACATGTAAAGCCAAGAGTGAGATGCACAGTGAACACGGTTACTACTGAAGTGGCTACAGAATCGTATTGAATCAATACAAGTGCTATTCTCTGCAATTGCGTCATCACGGCGGTTCCACTGTGATCCAGAGGATGACATCATTACAGCGAGTGACTAAGACTATCACGAATGCAGCTTATGCCTACGTCCAGTGTTGAGTGCTGGGGTGAATGCATCCCTCCACCCAGTAGCCTACTGCGGCTGATATTGTAGTGGGATGGAAATGTATAGAGGAATTTACATATAATAGCCTATCCTCCGCTTTACGGAAGTCATGTGATTCCTCGCATCGCGAACAAATAAGAAAGCGTCTCTATAATTATTGGAACAAATAGGGAAGTATCTCATAACACAATCAAATAAGGAAGCATCCTACAGAGTCAACAAAATTCAATGAAGCGTCACAGTGAGAGCTAATATTCAGTATGCCAATCAAGGCTGAAGCAAGTAAGACATTCAGAGAGTGGCAGCATGAATGAATTCAACCATTCTTGATCTGTGTTAACAGTTACTGCATTTTGAGTTGAAATATAAATATAATTTAATGGAAATATACATGCATATAGTATACATTACATAGGCCTAACTACATACATGCAGAGATTGCATAAATCCTGGTAGAGTTTGGAATCTGTTGGAATGATTAGTCTATTTTCAGTTTCCTTACTTCCTTTTCGTGTCCATACCCCATGAACCAATGGCCGCAGAAGATGGCTCAGTTTTGCTTTCATCTATTCTATGTGTACGTACAGCCGCGCATATGCTCTCATTTGCCTGCTTGCTTGCTTGTGTGTGTGTTTGTACGTGTGTGTGTGTGTGTTTGCTTGTGTGTGTGTGTGACAAAGGCGTCCAGATAGGGGCGTCCAGATAAGAGAGATCCGGAGGCAAATGCCCCCAATTTCAGGTAGGGGGGGGGTATTTGTTGAGCCTCAAGGGAGAATATCTTGCCTTCCTGACACTTTGACCGGGGCTTTGGCTCCGCTTGTGTGTGTGTGTGCGCGTGTGTGTGTGCGTGCGTGTGCGTGTTTGCATGTATTTATGCATGTGTGACGAGTGGCAGTGGTTCTTCAGTCTACGAACATAAAAGTCATTAGGTTCTAATAATCTACTGACAAAGATATTAAGGAAAAGGTCATGAATGATGGACCCTGTTCAACACTGACATGTATAATGAGACATTACATGTCCATAAATGATGTCATACACCTGCAGGTATCACATTCAATCGGAACTTTCATCATTACGTTTCAACGATGCTATCAGACAATTTTTGGGGTCAATTTTAGTCTATTCTGCGAAAGCAAATATCTGATTTGAAAATATCATTATCCTATGTCTCCTATACCTTCTGAAAACAAGGATGGCCTGTAGGATACGATTTGTGGATTTCTTGTCCAGACATACATGTATCGGCATGGTAAAGGCGTATACATTTACATGTAGAATGTATGTTTGTCGAAATTTGCTGCTGACAGTAAATCCATCATTACATATTCATGAAAACAACTTGACTTGGGTCCTGGATGGGGCTCTGTACATGGCACGCAATATTCTAAGGCACACCGATCTGTGCTTAGATCTCTGTTTGTGTTTCAGTGCTTCAAGGATGAGTTGAACTGTGAGTGGTAGTGATAAAAAAGTAGGCCTACTAAGTAGGCTTATGCTCTTTTATGTTGAATCAATTTAATTAGTTTTTTTTCACTGGGTTGAAATAATTTCATAGGTATTCCTACCCCCTTCTCGGGTTGATTTGAGTTGAAACACAACGCGTGAATTATTGAAACAGTATCAAGTGGGTGTAATGAGCAATTGAAAAACTAGAAAGAGATGTGAGGAAAACTCCCGCGTTTGGTCGCCTCATTACTAAGCAATCTGAGTAACTGGTCACAGCGACCATGAATCCTCAACGATATGAAGACTGAAGCACAGAGATAACAAGAGGACAACCTTTGCAAAACAATCCATGACATAACATAACGAGGCATAACATTAAAACACATGGCATAACATAACAACATGAATTGGCTTTCAAGTGGTTTAGAACTCATTTAATCGGTGTTGGAACAACAGAAAATCATGTGTAACTGTTCACCAGCCAATATTCTTACCAACTTTCCCTTTAAGTCAGGTACAATCGCTCAAACTACGCTGTTTGAACGTCTTTGGGCTAAATATCCTGCAACTGGTATTCAACCTTCTGACTTTGAGAAAAAGGGTTTACGTCAAGCTATCTCCCAGATTACCCTTGTGTACACTGTAAAAAAACTTGTGCAAATTGAGTTAGAGACAAACGAGGAATAAAATGAGGAAGTAGCTTTCAATATTCACGGCGAATGTGATTGTATATAGATTACGGAGCTCTAACAATTGGGCACTTTTCAATATCAGATGACGAGCATCCAGCTTCATATGTGTCCTCTAAAACACAAGTTCCTGTGGTAGCCATTGGAAATTCGACAATCGCCTATAAGGCATGCCAATAAATTCAACCAAAAACGGTACTAACAAAGATGAATATGCACCAAATGGAAATCGAACGAATCTCGTAAAAGGCTTCGTGAGATGAGGCCACGAATAGAGCTTAACCCCACCAGCTTCACTTCACTCGCATGACGTCACCAACAACGATCACGTGATCGTCGTTGTGTCGTAGAGTTGGTGGTGATGAAGATGATGATGGTGGTGGTGGAGTAGACTTTGGTGGTAGTTCTGGCGGAAGCCGAGTAGTGCTGAGCAGACGGAAGAGGCGTTCGCTCCGGGCGCAGCCGGGGAACACGTCGAAGACGACGACGAGCAGTGACGGTGAGCCTCACAGATCGTCAGAGCCTGTTCGGAGACGCCATCAGCCGCCACTCCTACTCCCTCTAGTCCGCCTCCAACTCCTACTCCGCCGGGGTCTGCCGTCGATTCCTGCTGACTCGGACATATCCACCTCATGGCATAATCGCTGACCTTTGACCCGGAATCGATCGAGTATCTGTCAGACCGGAAGAGCAAGGACGGCTTCTGGGTATCTGACGTCATCAGCTCTGTCGTCACCTGCGATCCGTCGTGCAGACGAGATTTTCGGCGTCTTCAAAAGATAACCAAACTTAACCATTTGCACCACGAACTACTCTACTTTAAAACTAAGCATGAGTGTCTGTTTCAGGACACTAAACGTATGCCGCATGAAATCAACGACAATAAATGGTACGTAGTGCAATTGACGTAATTATAAGTGTAGCCATGATTACAAATTATACGGCTCCATTCCAAGAACAACTCGTCAGAGGCATGCCAGAAAATGCAACACATTGTCACGATCTAACAGTAGGCGTACACCTAGCGCATATTCTAGTGTGACAGAGGCGTCCAGATAGGGGGTCCGGAGTTAAATGCCTCCAATTTCAGGTAGGGGAGATTATTTTTAGCCTCAGCGGGGAATATCTTGCCTTCCTGACACACGGGACCGGGGCTTTGTCTCCATCACTCAGAGGGGATTGACGCCACTGGAGTGAGTGTGACATAGACTATAGCACACAGATACATGTATATATATATATATATACTACATGTAAATGCATTCGCATTGTATATAAAAGTTTACATAAGATGCTGAGTCTAGAACTGACTGGTTAATCTTCGTTGCAACGAGAGCGAGAAGAATTCCTCCGATGAATATCCCTAGAGCAACTCCAACCGCCACAGCCACCAGGATGCCTACAGAGACACACAGAGACATAACCACACATATGAACACACGGTGTGACACACTGTGCGCCACACGCATACAGAGAAACAAACAAAACGTAGCCTATAAAAGACGCAAACAGATATACTGGATTCCAGACATACACAAGAAAGGGACGCGGCGCTAAACAGACCTACTACAAGAAAGACATACATTGATTTAGACGCATCAATCGACACATACATACACATAGATAGCAGTAATCTGCAGTAATCCGCAGGCATACAGTAAATGAGACAGTCAGACACTGAAACACGCGCAGGAAATCACAATCGTACAAAGGTAAAAGAAGTGAGAATAGACAGATACATGGACACTGACTTAGATATATATATATACAGAATGCAGTATACTATTTATACTATTTATATACATAGTGACATTAAAATTCGAGCAAATATAAGTTGTCCTACCAGATGTGCAATTTGCACAGATCCTGCAGTGGGAGGCAAGAGAGCCAGCAGCTACCCTAACAGAGAATGGAAGTGTCTCCATTAGCCAAGCAAGAGCATCTCGAAAGGATAACATTCATACATCATCAGAGGAAGTGGTTCATAAAGTCTGCCGAAATAAATATACCAGCTGACAAGAAATAGCTAAATTTCAGAAGCAAAAACCTGAGGAGTAAATTGACAGAGCTTTTCTACGCTCAGCTGAAAAAGAGTTCATTTATGACAGAGATTGTCTGTTCTGTGGAAAGTCAGTGCATGTTGGTATAAAGAGGAGGAGTTCTGATTGGACGGTATTCCCAGTGAAGATTATTGCGTTCAAGAACACTCAAGAGGACCTGGTGATCCTTAGTGCAAGCTCGCGTGTTGCATTTTGAAGAGGAGCAAATGAAGGACGTCCAGCATATATTCAGAGACGTGGCCGAATCTTGGGATGCAGCCAATAAGGAGTGCCGCCTTGCGCAACACCCTATCCAAGCACCCCGATCCGGCATGCAAAGAACCCGTCAAAGAGGGCGTTACAGTAGCCAAGGCGAGAGACCACGAAGAAGTGGATAAGTGTTGCAGCAGCAGCAGCAGAGGAAAAGGAGCAAGTTACCGTCCTGAGCTGGCGCAGCTAATAGTAGCAATAACGGCAGAGCAAGTGGATGTGCCATGTGATAGTAAGCTCTTGGTTCAGAGTAACACCAAGATCCCTGACAAAAGATGAGAGAAAACCAACTGTGAGAATTCCAGAACGAGGGCTTCCACGTCAATTTTGGCTAGCTGATAGTACGTGCTAAACCAAATAAACTGGGTTTTAGATAGATTGCGGAGGCGCAGGCGGTTGGAAGACATCCAGGCCTCCAAGGCCCGGCTCATTGCACGGACCACAGTGGCAGCTGCCACAGGACTCAGCAGTGCAGATAGACCTGGAGGTCGTCCGCATAGGACTGGGCCAGGACAGTGCCGCCAGCCAGCAGAGGGTCTGCAGTATAAATTATATACATGAGAGGGCCTTGGGGGTAGTCCAAATGGACGAGGAACCCAAGAAGACCTGGTGAACGGTCCTGCAGGAAGGAGCCGAGCTAACCAAAAAAGGTGACTGAAAGGGTCTCTGTGAAGTGGCCCCTTCGGAATCCAGATTGAAAGACCGGGAGTAGGTCATTCGTATCGATGTTGGCAGTGAGCTGGACTGCTGCAATCTTTTCAGGTTTGTTAGATAAGGAAGTGACATTAGCAATAATGCAGTTATTAGGATCAGCTGCATCCAGCCCCTCGCGCCTTGTCACAGGATCAAGAATTGACCATTTTTTGCGAGGCTGGAAGAATACCCTCATTGAGAGAACGGCTGCAGTAAGGAAAAAAGGAGCACATCACAAATTACTGGAGGACAAACATGGAGAGAGGATCCAGGTTGCTGGTCTTTTGGGCTGAGGTCAATGTACAGCAGATCATCAGTCCAGCGAAATTGACATCAAAAGACCAAAATTCGGTCGGCCACAAGATGAAGGAAGAGATAAAGGCTCTGTTGAAGTTGCAAACTATCTATAAAATGATGATGATGAGCAGATCATTAGCCATTAGCTGGATAGAATTAAATCTCAAAAGTTCAAAGGTTTCGGCATATGGGCACACGCACATGAAGTCCAAATGGAAGGAACATTTTAGACTAATCATCAGGTGCATCTGCAAACCCGATTGCAGCAGCAGTATTAGGTGCGCATGTAAGCCGCATGACATTGAGTGCTCTGTTGCATGTAACAACTGCAAAGGACCAGCATGCACATTGCACAAGATGAATGGGATGATGATGAAGTTTATGAATTAGTGACAGTTTGTGGAGGATTTGAATAAACTAAAAACTTAATAATTTATGCTGCCTAATTTAGTACAACATTGTTGCATTACTTGAAAACATAGAAGGAGTTCACCTTGAGTTATTTGAATAACTTTAAAATAATTTAGATCATCGATAGGTCTTTTGGAATTCAAATGTTCTTCTGAAAATATGCGTCTCGTTAGTCATTACAGTGCCTCTAAATATCACGATTTTTATAATACTTCCACCACAAGTATTCATTGAGACTTTTGATATGTTGTAGAGGATACTGTTATGTGTAACAAACAGTTGTAACACTTTCTGTTGCAATTTGTGTGGGGTTCACCCAAAAATATTCACAAAATGCCTGTACTATAACTAATTGGGCAGTCGACGATTGTCACCATGTGTCTACATGTAGGCCTACTAATACAGCATGATAATACATGGTAGTGACATAAATCATATCTAAAAACAACATTTTTATTTCCCTCCTGTTTTGCACCAGAAATGAGGATTACAGTATCACACAGAATCGATTGATTTAATATTGCACTATCAGGTACTTAGGTTCGCGGTACAACTCTACCTATAGTTTAATAGCCTATGATACAGAGTGTATACTACAATTGGGTATTTAAGCAAACATATAAACTATTTACACATACTACAGAAAACATCTTGATAATACCTACCGAAATAATTTTGTCAAGTGAATTAATTTTAATTTAAGTCAGAAACAAAACAAAGCACACAGAATTGAATTTTAGAGCGTTTAAAGCTATGCACACGACATTGTTAAAACTGTAAACAGGAAATTGTTAAAAGTAGATTTATCAATAATAAGTAAGAACGTCAAATCAAGTCGCCAGGTGGCAGCTAATGGTGCTAGTTTTGGTTAACAACGTATTGTGAACTTCGATTAAACAATGAAGGTCCGCGGTACATAGAATTTCCAATTGGCAGGCAAACAGGCAAAATAGCATAAGCTGAAACAAGTTTGTTATATAACGAAACCTTCAACCTACCCTCACCCCACCCTACACAATATAACGCTAACAAAACAGGAACCCACCCACCTACCCCTTGAGCGTTATATAATATGTGAACGGCCCCTATATATGCCTAATTATATTAATATTACTATGCATTAATTACGACGGTGACCAGCTACAAAATAGAGGACTTGCTGAAGGTCTCTATACATAATAAGCATCTCAACTGAGACTCTTTACTATTTGGACACTTTATATCTTGAAAGGGTCCTAGTCTATATGAATGTTCGATTACATTACATTACTTGATGTTATTCGTATTAAGCACCTATCAATGATGCCGCACGTCTTGCTATCATACTGATCTCTTGATGAATCATTTTCAAAGCATAGGACACGCATGATATACTCACTCAAATCCCCTTCTACGAAAGTTCTTGTCAGTGAGACAGACATTCTCTAACAAACTTCAATTCTGTTTAATGAGAGCCATTCACTCAGACAACCTTTACACAATCAAGATTTCATTCCCCATTTTCTCGGACTCTACCTTCATAACTTAAGCCTTCCCGACCAAGAACCATTTGTAGTGACAGGTTGGATTATACACTGTCAGCGGCCGCATAAATTAATAATGGCGCAAACGAGTTTGGATTTGAGATTAAGTGTCGCGCGATTAGATGTCGTCGAGATTAAGTGTCATTGCTTACGCGTCGCGCGATTGAGTGTCGCGTGATTAAATGTCATGTACCCCTAACAACCACTTGCACAAGTCAGGGATGTGGTCTCGAGACCGCGGTCTTGGTCTCGAGACGGTCTCGAGACAGGAAAAGTGCTGTCTTAGTCTCGAATGCATCGGTCTTGGTTTTGGTCTCGAACCATCGGTCTTGGTCTCGAATGCGTCGGTCTTGGTCATGGTCTTAAAGGAACGGTCTTGAGATTAGTCATTTGCCGTATCAGAGCACTTTCTTTGATATTTGTCGGCTATTTTCGATTATTAGAGACACCGGTATTTAGGCCCTTCGCGATTGTTATAGATTTATGACGTGCTGACCATCTAAATAGCCTATTCATGTTAATGTGGGCAAAAATGCATTTGTAAAGAAACCAGCCATATAAAAATTGACTTTCACAAATTTCAAGGTTTTGGAACAATCTAATAATTATGTGGTCGGCCACGGTTCTGCATCGCTAGTCCGAAGGTTCTATTGTCCGAAGGTTCGATAATCCGAAGAAAATTTTATAGTCCGAAGATTTTCGGATTATCGAACCTTCGGACTATCGAACCCTAGGCACTCTCGAGCTTACACTAATCTTCGGATTATTGAACCTTCGGACTATCGAACCTTCAGACTATCGAACGGTTCTCTTGGTCACGTGAAGTCACTATTAACCTACAACTCCGAGTACAGGTAGGCTAGGTCTACATCATTTAAACGGAACGTTGATCTACTTGTACAGATGTCTTAAAGTATTTACCTATCGTATACTGTAAGTAATTTATAGTGTGATATTCTCAGGCCGAAGCCAAGGGCTGAACCCGTAAAAGTTCAGACTCGCCGATAAAACTGTTTCTGGACCATTATTAAGATTAGTATTCCTCAGCAATTAAATTAATGTTTTAAGCGTGGTATTGTCAGACTTACTGCCCCTATGGGTTGCTGGCTGCTAGGGGACGCCTTCCGAGGTTATATTGGCCAATTCTACTTCCGGTCCTACTCCATAGTCTAAGGGACACATAGTCTGGAATCGCCGACCTCGCCTTAAGCCCGGAGTCAAGGCTTCTCGCTCATATGCTCCTGTCGGCTCTATATCAGCACCAAACATAGTGAGGGCCCCGGTGACCACGGGGCTGATGGTGGCGATCATCCGTTGAGCGGATGAAGCACCTGGGTTGGGATGGTCCCTACGAGCAGACAGATTTACATTCCACTATGACACGTCATCCGAGTAAATAATTTCTGACAAAATTGGCACTTGCACGGTTTTTCATTAGTATGGGTTTTAATCTTACCATAGGGCTCCTCACTATGACCAAGTCATAGTCGTCACCTTCTTCATGTATGTTAGCCAAAGACATAGATCTATTCTCAACGGCCAACTGGTCATCAGCTTCTATCACTTTCACCTTACGCCAGGATGTTTTATTAGTTCTCAATTTATTTATTTATGGCCAGTTGATTATTCAAGAATTCAATGCAGTGCTTTCCTTCAATAAACAAACTTTCTTTCTTCAAAATACAACTAACCTACCAGCTGCCAGCTGCAGGTCTACATTCAGTAGTCATAATTTAGTACTAACAATCAACGTTCCTAATTCACCAAAAATCGGGCAACTCCCTAAAACCCTAATAATTCGTTACTTATGCAATGTCAGACTGTATCTAGAGCTTTACTTAGCTAATCCGTCCACTATTCTACATAAAACAGCGCTATAAAAACGAACACCGGCCGAATTCCGTCAGCTACACTATGCACAGCGCCATTTTCTGGGCAAAAGTTAATCAAACTTATTTCTATGACCATTCGAAGCTTTAGCTGCGGGGCCCCATTAGGTTCAGCAGCGAAAGCTCGAGGAAGACCGTTGTGCAGGGGCATTCGCGCAACAGTAATCCGTTTTAGCGTCTTAATGCATTGAGTTGTTCATAAAAAAAGAGTATCGGTCTTGGTCTTGGACCTCTCGGTTTTGGTATCGTGCCCAACATTGGCCCAAGTGCACACCTTCAACTCCCACATTACACATTTAATTTTAGAAATGACCAAACAACGCCAATCACGTAACATACGAAGATTAAGCTAAATAATTTTGTAACTTAAAATAGCTAATTAACCTTGGTAATTATATGGCTAACACATTGTATTACTTAATACAGTATGGATGTTACGACAATATATGGTCTAAAATTGTCATTTAAAATAATGTACATCTAACCACTTTGTAAATATTTAGCCTAACAGAAGCAGTTGTGTGGCTAACTAAAACTAGAGTTGTCAGTTAGTTGAACTCAGAAAAAAGGTTCCACTGCATCCTCTGTAGACATAGCAGAAAATATCAATTCGATGACCTACAGCAATTCTTCAGTCTTTCAATAATTTGAACCGAGTAGGTCACCGTTGGCCGATCCTCCTGCGCTTGTCTTTAGTGCCAGCGTAGACGACTCTTATGCGTGCAGTTCGTGCAAGAGGAGCCTGCGTTAACTGCCGCTAGCCCGGTTCTACGGTTGAAATGCATTTACTGTGAGAAAGTTTCATAGGCCCCTAGAAGGCAATCCATTACAGTTGTGGTGCCTATAATAGGAGAAAATTCTGGATCATCTATACATCAGAATGCCTGCGCTCTGATATTTTCAAATGAAAGCGGTACATAATAACTTCATTTACGTAAGCAAATTCTTAATTTAGTTCATATAAGAATTCTCTTCGAAGGAATGTGGAATCATTATTCAGCACCAGCCAGCAAAACGTCATCAGGTCGAGAAAATCGATGACTAGAACAATGCTCCATAAATTCCATCTCTGCTTCAAATAATTTGTCACAAATACCACATCCAAAAGATCTGGACAAACATCTTACATCTTTTATCTTCAGTAAATGCCCTGGAATTCCATTAGAATCTGGACAAATGCTCTTTGATACATATTCAATTGGTTTATCAACAATTTTTGTACTGCTGAAATTGATGAAACTCTCAGATCGGTTAGCAATGACATTACGTCTTATTAAATGATCTTTTGACTGTTTTCCAGCGTGGTGTTTGAAATGCCTTTCTGAAGAGCTGCTTTTGCTGTAAGGTATATTTTGTGTGTCTTGTTTTTCAGTTGCATGAGTTCTGCAGTGTTTCTTTAGATGTCCAGCAGGTTTGAAGCATTTATTACAGACTTCACATATGTATGGGTTTTCACCAGTATGGATTCTAATGTGTGTGATCAAATTAATATGAAAACCAAATGATTTCTGACATATTTCACACCTAAATGGTTTTTCACCAGTATGGCATCGCATATGCCTGTTCAGACTACTTTGAACAGAAAATGATTTGTGACATGATTGGCAACTGTATGGTTTCTCACCGGGATGGATTCTCATGTGCACTTTCAGACTGTGACCTTCAGCATTTGATTTCGGACACAACTGACATCTGAATGGCTTTTTGCCCATATCAGTTTTCATGTGCTTTATCACAATATTTTGATGAGCAAATAATTTCTCACATAACTGGCACCTGTATCGTTTTTCGCCAGTATGGGTTCTCATGTGCTGGTTCGGATAACTACCCTCATTAAATGATTTCGGACATAACTGGCACTGGTATGGTTTTTCGCCACTATGGGTTCTCATGTGCACTTTCAGAGAACCACTCTGATTAAATGATTTCTGACATAACTGGCACTGGTATGGTTTTTTGCCAGAATGGGTTCTCATGTGCACTTTCAGAGAACCACTCTGATTAAATGATTTCTGACATAACTGGCACTTGTATGGTTTTTCGCCAGTATGGGTTCTCCTGTGCACTTTAAGGGAACTACTACAATTAAATAATTTCTGACATAGCTGGCACATGTATGGTTTTTTGCCAGAATGGGTTCTCATGTGCACTTTCAGAGAACCACTCTGATTAAATGATTTCTGACATAACTGGCACTTGTATGGTTTTTCGCCAGTATGGGTTCTCCTGTGCACTTTCAGAGAACCACTCTGATTAAATAATTTCTGACATAGCTGGCACATGTATGGTTTTTCGCCAGTATGGATTCTCATGTGCACTTTCAGAGAACTCCTCCGACTAAATAATTTCTGACAAAATTGGCACTTGCACGGTTTTTCGCCAGTATGGGTTCTCATGTGAACTTTCAGATAACTCCCCCGATTAAATGATTTCTGACAAAATTGGCACTTGCATGGCTTTTCACCAGTATGGGTTCTCATGTGCACTTTCAGATAACTACCCTGATTATATGATTTCTTACATAGCTGGCACATATATGGCTTTTCACAAGTATGGGTTCTCATGTGCCTTTTCAGAGAACCACTTTGATTAAATGATTTTCGACATAATTGGCACTTGTATGGTTTTTCGCCAGTATGGGTTCTCATGTGTGTTTTCAGATGAATCCCTTGATTAAATGATTTCTTACATAACTGGCACTTGCATGGTTTTTGGCCAGTATGAATTCTCGAGTGCCTTTTCAGATTACTATGACAGGCAAATGATTTGAGACATAACTGGCACTTGTATCGTTTTTCGGTATTATGGGTTTCCGTATGCAAAACCAAGTCATCTACAGCAGTAAATGATTCCCGAACAGACAGACCTTCGCATGGATTCATTCCTGTGTGTGCGCTCATGTGATTCTCCAGATTACTACCCTCATCAAATGACATTTGATCTGGCTCGCATCTGTATTGTTTTTGCTCCATATTGGTTCTTCCTTTCGCCATCTAGCTAATCAATTAGTTGATAATATCATCGTTATCATCCACAAAGCCACAATAGGTTCCTTGATGAGCTGTCTCAAGATCACCCTGCAATAAATGTCATCTGCATAGTCGTTTCAAAGGAATCGGGTGTGTTTCTCCATTCACCAGATTCTAATAATGATGTACTTCAAAGGAATTTCCTGTGTAAGACGTTAAATCAAGTGTGGTCATTGCCTTTCAACAACAACCATTGTTCTGCTACTCACAATGATCAACAAGCTCATTTAAGGTTGAGTTTCTGATGTTTACAAGTATGGATCATTTCATCTGTCAGTGGTAGTCATTTCAAGAGCAAAGTAAGGAATTTATTCTCAACAAAAAAAACTATAAGCCGAAATATTGAAGATATCCAACCTGTGTTTAATATCACACATTTATGCAATTGTCCAGTATGATTTTAACTGAAGATGAAATTGTTTACATTCATCAAAGTTGTAGTCACATAATTCCTCCGGAATGTTCTTGATGAAGATAAACATTATGTTCACCTTGCCATACAAGGGCAATTTGAAGCTCTACCAGAATGCTTCTTTTCTTATACATTCATATATTTGCTAAACAGAACAGTACAATCTCAACTTTTAAACATGTCTTCAAATACAGAACATAATTATCATGATGCTCATTACAGTAGAATATCTATTCCCCATTTGTAGTTAAGGTGCGCTGACAAAACGGCGCAGTACAAAATGGAGCAAAACTGAACTAAAGAACAATAGTTTATAGTAGTTTAATTGTAAAGCAGCAAAACTATATACTAAGATATATATAGAAATAACTGAGTAACTTCATAAAGTCTTTTAATTCATAGTTCATACGTTCCATTTGGGTATACATTTCAGTATATTTCTATTCGTTAATCCCTCTTTCATTTATGCATGTTTCTTTACATCATCCCGCTTTTATATAGGTAAGTTTCTTTTCATCAATAATTTATGAATATTTGTTTCATCAATCCCGCTTCCATTTACATGTAGGTATATTTCCTTCATCAATCCCGCTTCCATTTAGGTGTATTTCTTTTCATTTATCCCACTTCCACTTAAGCATGATTCTGGTAGAACTCAGCTTATCAAATCGGGCGTCACTTTTTGACCGCTAATATGCAAACAATCACTAGACCAGTATCATAATCTTTGTACTGCGCCATATTGTCTGCCTCATTTTGTGGGGTACTTTGAATTGCGTTGTTCTGTATACGCCGTTTTGTACAGCGCCGTTTTGATAGGGCGCCGTAGTTAAGTCGTAGTTGAGTGACTAGTTAGTAACAATGGCAAGGCAGAGTTTGATGAATTCTTCAACCGTTTTTCTGCTTTCAATATGTATCATTGGGCCTTCTGATATTTTTATTGTCAAGAAAATATATGAATAGACAAAATGTGCTATATCAGAAGCCTTCATTCTGGCATGTTTAATCGTTGTCAGCAATCCTTTGGGAGGCTGTCCCAAATTAAAATATATCAAAAACTTAGCATAATGAAATATTCTACAAGATTCTTTTCATCACATCCATTTTGACATAATACGGTAAAATATGGTTTTAGCATTGGTAATTATTAATTAATGTATATTGAATAGTTAACATAAAAAGTAAGTAAGTAAGTATGTAATTCATTGAACCGTTTGCAAATGCACTGCGGGCACATCATAATATGAACGCTCAAAACAATGTATACATAAACACTACATTGAACGCTATAGTTTATGAACATAGAAGCGATATGTGATGAAAAGGATCATAAATAGAAGCTGGATGTGATGAAAAACTCCTGCTTAAGTAGAAGTTGGATGTCATGAAAAGAATTATGCTCAAATGCATGAGAGCTAGATTAATGAAAAGAATTATGTTTTAATGGAAGCTTGATGTGATGAAAATACTCCTGGTTAAAAAGAAGCTGGATTGATGAAAAGATTAACACATAAATAGAAGCTGGACATGATGAAAGTAAGTGTGCATGCAGCTTGACATCAAGCGCACATTGAATAATTACTGACGCTAAAACCATATATACCTCTGACGTCAAGCACAGGAATAATAATTACTGAAGCTAAACCCATATTTTACCCATGATCCTTTTCATCAATCCTCCTCGTAGCCAAAAATGTTTTCATCTTTCCCGCTTTCGTCAAAACTGCAGACTTATCATCAATCCAGCTTCTATTTAAACATAATTCTCTTCCCCAATCAGCTTCTAATCAACCATAAATCTTCACCATTCCTGCTTCCATTTTATATGCAGAAATGTGTACATCACTAGAGTTTCTATTTAAATGGCATTTCTTTCATCAATTCAGCTTCAGGTTAACAACATTGTTTTCGTCAATCAAGCTTCTAGTTAAATAAAAATATCCTTTCATCATTCCACACATAACATATGAATGATATAAAACATACATAACAAACATAATTTATTTGTCTAGTAGATTATTTTTATTTGGGACCGCCTCTCGTAGGATTGCCGTAGTTGTCTATTTAAGGCAAACCAATCTAAGGGCTGAGCCTCTGCTTTAATTTAAACCTCGATACTAAATGTATGCACAGGAAATATAGGCTCACAGCACAGAGGGGTTTTGTCCGTTGGATTATGGGGTGCGTGGTGAATCGCCGAACCTGAATCGGATTTCCACCGTATCCCTGAAAACGAATCTGGATTAATGAACAAGATTTTGCTTAATTGGAAGCTGGATCGATTAAAAGAATTCACGCAGAAGCTGGATTGATGAGTGAATTGCGTTATTTTGAGACAGCTTAGCGTTCCTAATAGTACATTGCTGTTTTCGAGGAATCGGGCTTTTTGGCCTTTTCAGCATTTTCGGGGATTCGGGTTTCGATGATTCGGGTTGATCCCGGGTTATGTCGTGTGGCGATAATGTCCTAAAATCACAACATTCGTTATAATGACTAACCCACCATTTTGTACGATTCGAAATAAGGTATCAAGCTCAAAATAAGTTATTAGCAACACTCTCATCGATCTAACTGTCATGAGCTAAACTAAATTCAGAGTTGTCAGCTTATAAAGCTATAGAATCGAATCCGTTTTGGCGCGAATGTCGATTTTCTCCACAATCTTGTTTAATCCGTGATCAGCGCAAAATGGCGTGCGATCAAAGTCTTTCACTAGAATGAAGACTTAATTAGAGATCTTGAAAGTGTTTACTGTCATCTAGCGATTGAAATGTTATCGTTTGTCACCAATAAATAATTATTTGTGGTATACTGCACAATTTTTACCGTGCCATTCTAATATCACTAAATTTCCAAATAAACACTAAGAAGAAAGAATGGAACATACTATTGGAAAGCGGAGTAAGTCATGAATGCAATAATCATGCCACACGCTCATTCCCTCCTTTCCTCTTATCCCTCATTTTTGATCTCTCCCAACAGTAACTGAAAACAGTTACTGATCGCCAGTTCACGTACACCTTATCGCATTGACCTTTAGTATTACATGTACTGGATCCTTGCCAGTCCTTGGACGGTAAAGCTTAGTCCCAGTGAACTTCCACTTCGGCACCTAAGCTTTATCTTCAAGTATTCAGTGCAGCTGTCTTCAAAGGATATGTGTTGAAAACGAATGATCATAATTATGATCATCATGTCGACGTCATCATCATCACAACCTTCGTGCTTCTGTAAGGAATGCTGTGCGGCTTGGCAAAGTGCCTTTGAAATTAGCATAATAGATGTAATAAAGTTTTTGCCCGTTTTTGGTTATGTTATAAAAAAATCTCCCTTTTTCGTTTTTCATAATTTTAAAACGGGTTTTCCCTTTTTCATTTGTTTATTTAAACTCGTGTATGTTTTTATTTATGTTGCCAATTTTCAAATTTAACTTTGATGTTTTTCCTATTATCCTCTACCCCCTCCTCGGATACAAGCATGCAACATCGGATCGTACCAGCAAGCACGCTGTGGTCTGTAACCCTTCAGCTGCATGCTGGTACGATCCGTGTTAGGGGTCATCAAGACTTTGATTAGAAAAGAGAATAGCGAAAGAATGAGACAAGAGATAAACTGACTGATGTTATTCCGAATGAAGAAACTGTTAAGTGGTCATCCCAAGAAAGGGCGCAGTCAAAAAACTTGACTCCCATGTTAGGCGATTCACGCCAATCGCCAGGGACATAAAGTTTTTATATAAGCACAATTTCAAAGTACGATTTTTAATTATGTTCACTTAGTAGACCTTCTTAGGCGTACAGAATTCAGCAATTTAGTGTTATAATTCTGCTAGTCTGTGTCAGCATGGACTTTTGGTAATCACAGGGACAAGAACAGTATTATAGGGGAGACAGGAGAGTACTGTTGGGAATAGGATCAAGCTCGCATAGCTTGCTGGGAAGAGAGCCTATGATATGTATACGTCTGTTTCGTTGACAGAAGGGAGAATTGGGAGCGATGACTGACAGGAAGAGAGCTGGGGTTGAGGATTGTATGCTACAGGAGACGGTTATGTGAAGCAAAAGGATGAGATTTTGTCTGAGAAGAATAAACTGAAGGTTCCAGCAATATAGAGATTGAGCTGGGCAGTGTTGAGGGTGACTTACGATGACGAGGATAATCTTCGGCTCTCCAGGGGTGTCTTGGATTGGAGAAGCTGGAGTGGATTAGCGAGTGGTATTTTCTGTTGGATGCAGCGATAGGTTTATAGCATCTGGTTGTTGATGATTTGAGGGGTTTCCGGAGATTTCCTCTGGGCATCCCCCAGAAGATTTCTCCTGGAACATTCCCCCGGCCATTTTCCTCTGAATGATCACTAATCCAAAATAAATTTTAATGAGCTGTATCGATGAACAAATAATAACTCTTTAATATTAACGTGATCAATGAGTAGAAATTCTGCTCAATTAGATGCTACATTGGTAATAATAATAATGCAGAAATGGAAGCTGTATCATGAAAATAATCGTGATGGAGCGAATTCTGTTTAAGTAGAATCTGGATTGATGAAAGAAGACCATTAGGCCTACATTTTGAATGGAAGTGGAGCTGATGAAAAGATTATTTCAGCTATAGCAGAATTAATTAAACAACTGTACTTTTAATAGAACCGTACGTGATTGATGAAGAGATTTATGCTTGATAGAATTATGAAAATTCCTCTACCTAAATGGAAATGGGAATAACGAATATGTCGTTTATTTTGCAGCGGGAAAGATGAAAAGATTTAACTGTAAACGGATTCGTGAAGAGAATTCTCTTCAACAAGAAGCAGGATTGAGAAAGGAACTCCATATAAATTAATTATTTATATAATTAGCGCATGCTGTCATTACAAAAAAAATACCGAAACACAACAAAACACAAAATATTAAGGACACTTGAAAAATCATAGTTACATGTTTAACTCTCGTAATGACAAAACATAACATCCAACACTAAATCTAAGTAGAATAATTTAATTATTTTCACTACTTGATACGTCATACATGTACATGTATAAATAGTCTCAATGACCTCAAGGATTCATAAACAACCACGCAATCAGTCAAATAGCCATTCCAGCAAAAGTAATTTTTTGCAAGATTAATTGTCGTCGAGATTAAGTCTCGCGAGATTAAGTGTCGCGAGATTAAGTGTCGTCGAGATTAAGTGTCGTTGTTTAAGTGTCGCACGATTAAGTGTCGCGTGATTAAATGTCATGTAACCAATCATACGATATGATACGACTACTTATAACTTGGTCCAAATGAATGATTTCTAAGACGTCGTACAGAGCCAAGGGCAAGAGCCCTCGTCATCATCATTATCAGCATCATCATCTCCAGCATCACCAACAACAGCAACAACAGCTAAAAAAAACGTGCTGAAGAATCCGAAACCACGCAGCTTTGGCAATCGATGACCTCACTGTGGCACCCATTCGTTGCTATGGAATTCGTTGTAATAAGCACAAAGGCATGCATTCGTAGACTCCGAAACAGCTACTTTGGCCTTGTTAGAGTTCTATTCTAAGTAGACCATGGCTGATTTTTATTCGACATAAACGACCAATTGAAAAAATGTACAGCTACATGTATCTTTCTCATTTCAATCTCAACCATCGACAAAAATGAAGTGCCAGTATGAACATAGGAGTGGTGGGGATGACGATGGTGATTGTGACGGTGGTGATGATGACGGTCAGGGTCTGATGAGCGACAAGACGTCAGCCCAGGGTTTCCACATTTCATGGCACCACTTACATATGGGTGCAATTGTTATCGTAGGCCTACATATTGTGTTCCTTCACTGCACATGTCATCAGACTAGGGAAGGGATTCTAAGGGTTACCATACAGTTACAACGTAAGAGAGCCACACCATATAGGGCGCCCAATTGCCCATGCGACTCACCATCCTAAACACCGATGTTGCTGATAATTATTATTATCATGATGATGATGACGATGATGATGATGACGATGATGATGATGATGACGATGATGATGATGATGATGATGATGATGACGACGACAATGATGATGATATTCGATTTGGTGCATGTACAAATTCATGCTGTGTGTGACATATCGTAAATCATATGCTACTCACTCATTGGAACTCCCGTCTCAGCAGACGTCGTTGTATCTTGCTTCCATTCCACTGTTCGACCTAAACATTCATCATTTCAAGAGTTTACTTATCAAATCTTCGTACATGTAATTATGTATTTATATGCACGTCTGTATATATGCATGCATTGCATACATGTTTGCATGCATTTATATGTATGCATGTATGTATACACGCATATATGTATTCATCTTTATGTTAAATGCATGCACATCCTACATGCATTTTGCGACTATTCATATTGTGTATAGTGTCTGTATTGCATATTTTGCATAGATTTAACTTTAAGTGTGTAGCGCATGAGGAGCAAATGTATGAAGTACGTACATATTTATGTGTGTTAATATCAACGGTTGGTTCTACTCTTGCATGCATTAAGCGCCCGACTGTAACTTGATTAACGACTTCTTTACTCCGTGAATGAGAAATAGTTGATCCATGGATCGGATGGGAATCACTTCTCAGGTCGTCTCGGTCGGCGACGAAAAGTAATAATGGAAATCATCGATTAGTGTCTATCAGTTAAAGTCTGTCTTGGTTGAATAAATGCCCATCTTTATTTATTTCCATCTTCACTTCATTTCAATTGATGTGTATCAGGCAGACCAATGTTCGACAGAAAATTTCTAGCCCTCATTTATCGAATTGTGTGCAAGACCTGAACAGCGAACATGTAGGTCAACGCACCTGGATTTTGTGAAAATAACCAAACCTAGGCCAATGATTGACATAATGGTCCTCGCAAAGTCAATGCTGAAGTCGCTATGACTAAGCAAATCGTCTGACAGTTTCACATGATTATATCTCTACCATAGTATTAAAAAAATCTATTCACTTTTCAATTATACGATCAGCTAATATTCAAGAACGAATTTGTAGATTTGTATTCAACCTCATCAACAACACATGCAGTGAGTCGCAGTTAACATGGGACCACGTGTAGCCTATATAACATCATCTTGCATCAGGTCCGGCCTTCACTTCACCGTCAATGACCGCTGTGAGTTTCGCGAGGCCTTCACCGCTTTGACAATTAAAAATAACCCAGTAGTGTAATTATAATTTATTGCAAATTCTTTGGTGTGGATTTTGTCCATCGCCGTTAAATTGCGAAGACTTATATTATATGCTACATGTATACCGAAATTCAGATCAGTATACGAACGGACCACTGTCTTCAGTTTCTACATGAACTGAAGAGCCTAGACGCGTGCTCTAACAAGGTACAATCATGTTCATCAACTATATGCAACTGAGTCAGCAACGTGCTTTAAATTTCTATGCAACCGGGTCGTCGATACGTACCGGATGAGGAGCAGTTTCCGGCGGTTCCAATCCAGTCCGTCTGTCGGCAGACGATGGACCACATATCCTCTGATTCATTGCATCGAATGATCAGCTTATCTCCCACTCTCTGAGACCACGACCTCAGCGGAAGCGGAAAGTTCGCACATCCGACCGCTAGGCATGCAACAACAGACACACCAACGATTTAAACTGTACTGAAGGGTAGTCATAGCAACGCGTTGCCTGGGCTCAAGTTGGGCCTCAGTTGTCTGCCAGATGACACCTGCGCGGATACACTTTAAGCCACTCTTGGACTCAACTTATAGATGCCCTCTGCCTCGACCCAGGCCAGGAGCTTTGTCTACGTGGGTCCCACCAGTCCAGTTGGAACGGCCTCCACTCCCTCATAAGTGGCACTTCATAAATTTTCCGTTATAATTAGAACTAAAGATTCAACCGAGTGAATAACTCATCGAGCGAAGGTCGACGGTGCGACGTCTTCAGCTAGGCGAGTTATTTGCCGCTCGCACCGAACTTTGCTAGGCGAGCGCTCAAGGAGAGCGGGCGATCTCCTCAAATGGGAGGTTCTGCATCGAAATGATTTGAATTTAATACAATTAGAGCTTAAATTTAGGGTGTCATGCGCTTTATTGCCAGCATAGCCCCTAAAGTGAGAATAGAAAAGACAGGTGGGATAGGGAACTCATGTAGTAATAACGCCTAGCACGGAGATTTAACAGGAAGCTGTCGTCTATCATTCGTGGCAAATGAGGACACGGCGAGGCCAACAATGAACCCGTTAAGAAACGCGGGAATCTAATACGTCATAATGTCAGCGCCCGTGCTGTAGTCATGGCAACCGTTGAGCAGCCAGAGCCCCGTGGGATTTCGGGACGCATTCCAGATCAACCAGGCACGTCAGCATCACGGTTACGATGAACCGCGTTTGACCTAAGTCACGATTTGCTAGACAATCCTTCGCCCACGCTCAGCTTACATATGTACAATGTAGGACGACTTCGTTTCACCAATCGCAAACATGAATAGAGACATTGTTAGCCCTACTGCCGATGGTAGCAATATGATCCTCGTGGTTATGGCGATGATAACAATGATAAAGACGATGGTGGTTGTAGTGATGCAGCGGTTGGTGACTATGATAACAATGATGACCATAGCGACGGTGGCGACAATGATGATGATATCTACAGCGGAATGATGAGTATGATGACGATGGTGATCGTGATGTTGATGATGATGATGATGATGACGACGACGACGACAACGATGATGATGATGATGATGATGATGACGACGACAACGACGACAACGATGATGACGATGACGATGATGACGATGATGATGATGATGATGTTGATGATGATGATGATGATGATGATGATGATGATGATGATGATGATGATGATGATGATGATGAGGATGATGACGACGACAGTGACGATGACGATGATGACGATGATGATGATGATGATGATGATGATGATGATGATGATGATGATGACGACGACGACGACAGTGACGATGACGACGGATATATTTATGTGTGTTAATATCAACGGTTGGTTCTACTCTTGCATGCATTAAGCGCCCGACTGTAACTTGATTAACGACTTCTTTACTCCGTGAATGAGAAATAGTTGATCCATGAATCGGATGGGAATCACTTCTCAGGTCGTCTCGGTCGGCGACGAAAAGTAATAATGGAAGTCATCGATTAGTGTCTATCAGTTAAAGTCTGTCTTGGTTGAATAAATGCCCATCTTTATTTATTCCCATCTTCACTTTACTTCAACGACGACGACGACAATGATGAATAATATTAAGAAGAAATGACTAGGACTATATTACGATGAAGCCGAGGAAGATAAAGAGCGAACGATCACAATAATATATGATGTCTAATGTCTTATTTCTGTGATGTGCTGCAACATTTAATTGATCCTTCATCGCATAATCTTAACCTATCAAACCTACCGACATTATGCTCTATCTTCACTCATATCTTCACCTTATCTCACCTCACCTACCTTTCCCTCGCCTTATTTTACTTAACTATACGATACCTTACAACTCCAACCATCAGGAACCCGCGTTCGTAAGGCTTACAAGTACAAGTGCACCTGTGTAGTGTATGACGTAGAAGTCTGTGGCTCCAAGCAGCGACAGCGACAAGGCAATGTGATTGGTTTCGGAGAGGTAGAGCCTTCGACTGGGCGCCGTCGTCTGATCCCATCCACAGAGCACCAAGGGACTTCGCCTGCCTGCGTCCTGGACCGCCCCGATCTCAACGCAGGCGTTGGAGAACTTAGGGTCCCTGATCGTCGGTGAGTGGAAGGCTGCAAGTCGCAGGAGGACCTGCTGCCCAGGACGGACCCACAGCGTCCACGGGCAACGATCACGTCCGTACTGCGACTCGGTACTGACGATGCTCGCTATGAATCCGGAGGAGGAGGAGGAGGAGGACGAGGAGGATGAGATGGAATGAGAAGACATGCGAAGGTCCGCTCGACACAGGCTGTCCTCTCTGGACAAGACTAACATTAACAAACAAACACATAAAGAACGGATTAGTAAGCTATACATACAATGTGTATTATCATAATTTATTATTTTTATAACTAATCTGTTATTCTCTATATAACTACCACTCAGGGGTGTCAAGATAAGAGGGTCCGGAGTCAAATGCCTCCAATTTCGCGTAGGGTATATTTTTTTAGTCTCAATAAGGAATATTTAGTCTAAGACTAACGTGAGTGGCAGCCATTCAAGGCGCCCATCCATACTCTTCAACCAAATTCACGAACGACGGTGAAACGTTTGGTTGTTTACTGTTTTGTAACAGATATGATTAGTGTCGCCCTCCTCCTTTCTGTAGACTTGGGATTGGCTATACCAAAGTAAGCGCAGTGGCGATATTAAGACGGATAAACCGTCACTAAGTCCACGAATTACATCTGAGAGAGCATTAACAATGGTTGGACGACCTTTTGAATCGCCATGCATCCTAATTAGGATTTCCGAGAAGTCACGATTAAGCACCACAGCAGAGTGGTATATCCCTGGGGTCAGTGGAAGGATCAATGCGTCGGATCAAGGCTGCAGTAATTTCAAGGAAGATTGACCATGACATCACTGAGCAAGAAAGGCATTAAACGCTATGGCACCGTCATGGACCATAAACACCTTAACCACCGGGGACCCTGCTTACCCGGCAGTCGTCCAACAAATTGAAACTTAGTACAGACTCAGGCGAACTCGAACACTTCATCAGACGGCAAAACATATAGCGGCAACATTAGGTTCAACGAGGTTATTAGAAGATACTTGGATGCTTGGTCGTGGACGTCTGTAACTGGCAGTGCTCACGGTTCTTCCTGTAACAAAATGAAGCCGGAGAAGGCTGCAGCCATGTGAGATCGGAGTCAGTCTGCGAGAGAATGGTTCATTATAAGGAAAATCATTCATTAGTTGTTCATGCGATGAGGTCGCTATTACGAATTCGCTTCTTTCATCTGGCGCCGGTGTTGATGGTGTTTTAGGTTCGCGAATGTCTCGATACATGGAAGGACTGCACGCATGTTCTGCCTTAGAAGTCATTGCGCATTTGACTAATGCAGACATTAGTGAATCACAATAAAGATTGAAGTCTGTGACCCAACGATCAGATATTGTTCTTCAGTTGCAATTAAAATTCACGGTTTTTACAAACCAAACATTCTTAATTGACAACCGAAGAAAATAACAACGGGAAACAGCGAACGACATAAACTACGTGTAAAAGCCAGCAAAGAATTCACAACAGACAGTTGACAATGTCAGCTCAACTGACAGCGAACAGTTGACAAAATGTCAGCTCAACTCACAGTAAACAGTTGACAATGTCAGCTCAACTCACAGCAGACAGTTGACAATTTCAGCTTAACTCACAGCGAACGTTTGACAATGTCAGCTCAGCTCACAGCAGACAGTTGACAATGTCAGCTCAGCTCACAGCAGACAGCTGACAATGTCAGCAGATGATTCACTACAGACAGTTAACCCATTCACCACAGACAGTTGATAATGTCAGCAATCAACTCACTGCACACCCACTTTCAGCGTAAAACTGCCGTCGGATATAAAACAAAAGGGAATTGAGGACAAACTTTGTGACACCCGATATAATTTACGACACAGACTTGACAAGAGGCAATAGACACCTGACAGCAGCTGATAATAATTTGAAGTAATTATATAAAGCGTTGATACATTATTCAATGCTGTAAATGACTGGCAGCGGCTGCAATTAGGAGTAATTGATTTAGGTCGGTTCCTCTTTGACCGTGAATTCTACTAGCAGCAATTGCACTTTGGTCTCCGCAGGTTCCGAGACACCTTGACGTGTATTGCTTTTAAAACATCAACAGGTGGCTGAGTGTTTCGAGGTGGAATCCAGATCAAAGTACATGCTCCAAATTTGATTGATTGAAGTAGAGGATCCCGGTAATACAAATGTTGTATATCTCTCTAGAAGCCAGCATTTATTTGATTCCCAAATTAAAACATATGTCCTTACTTAACAAAGCACAGGGCCATACGACCTCTGCCGAAAACCGACAGTATACCTACAGCATAAGATCTTTACACGGCTTTGCACCAGTACTGAGGTCCATCACCTCTGATTACCAATTGAATCAACAAATATATACAATACATGCATACAGACAAACAAGCATATTTATATTCTTACAAACATGCATGCATACATATATTATATACGTACATACATACATACATACA
>OY365806.1:64425366-64435366 GCA_959347315.1 Bimastos eiseni | reverse complement strand
ATTTTTTAGCCTAGGCATATTAGGAGGAGTTGTCAGCACTTTCTATCTCGCCGTCAGATCTTCCCACCGTCAGTGTACGGTCGGTGTATACTCATCAGTTAGGTCGTTTAGGACCGCAGGTGAAGCAGAACCCCTAAACAGATTTCTGCTCTTGTAGCGATTTCAAACCCAGACCTCCCATTTACAACGGAGTACGATGAACACCAGTGTCATGCGCATCCCCTTCTGAGTAAAGTCACGTCAAAGTTTAACGCAATTTGACCTCAGGTCAAATTTGCACAAAACCTCGCTGTTGCCCACTTGATCACTCCCGCTTTGCGATAGTCGACTGGTGGAGATTAGACGATTACTGGAGCATCGTTCATCTGATGAAGGCTGACGAGTCTAAGCTCAACTGGTGGCTAAGAAACAGATTGTGGTTAAGTCATGACTATAAACACCTGTTCGTTTCTCCCCATTGACGATGTCAGTCGCTATTTGTCATATATGCACGAAAGTCCGTCTATCCCTCCCTCTCTTCCTTATGCCCTTCCTTTACTTCCTGCGCTCTTCCTTTCTTCCTCCCTTCCTTCCTGCCATCCATCTCTCCCTCCTGTTCATGCACCACTTCCTGCACACTTTCTTTTGCCCTCCCTTCTTTCCAGTCATCCCCCTCTCTCTCTCTCTCTCTCTCTCTCTCTCTCTCTCTCTCTCTCTCTCTCTCTCTCTCTCTCTCTTATGCCCTTCTTTCACTCCTTCTTGTTCCCATCCATATCTCCATTCCTTCATTCCTATCATCCCTAACTTCCTTCTGCAATTCCTCTATTCCTTGCACACTTCCTTTTCCCTCCCTACCTACTTACCTCCATTCCTTCCTGCTTCCCTCCTCCCCTGCAACCATTTTTCTCTGTCTCTGTCTCTGCCGCTGTCAGTCTTGCTGCGTCTTGCGTCATAGTCAGATGTCCGTTGCTGATCTGTGTCTGCTCGCGGTCGTCTTAATCGATGAGAATATGTTTGCTCTTTTCAGCTATCTCTGTCTCTGGCTCTGTTTCTGTTGCTATCACTGTCTCTGTTTCTTCTGTTTCTGCTTCTGTCTCACTCTTTTCTTTTGTCTCTCTATATGTTTACTTTGCTTAGAAATCCATATCAGCGTACTAAGAACGACATTTCTGTAATAGAATTTCGTATTTAATTCACACACTTCATTCTTGCTTTCTTACCTCTTACTTCCTTATCTCCACCAGTCCTCTCATTTTCTCCTATACCTCCATTCCTACTTTCCCGACTGCTTACCTGCATATCTTTTTTCTTATTCTCCCTTCCTGCAAGCAAGCAAGGATGCTTGTCTGTCTATCTTCCTGCCTTTCAAGACTATCTTTTACCTTCTTTCGTTTCCACTTCCTAATTGCCCATCTATTCGCGTTTATCTGCATGGGACTAGTAAGTAACACCATATTTTGTTTAGTACTGTAACCGTGTTTATTCTGAACATTACATTACAATAGATAGGCTTGAACAATATATATATAAAGATCATTATTATACATTCAGTTGAGCAGAACATTCGCTAATACAGACAGGATAGGTTCTTTCAATCACTCGCTTAGGCTCTAGTGTAACTAGCACTTACAGTCAGCCCTCATTGCTAGAGTGGTCAGTAGCTGATCCTGGAGAGGTCAGTAACTGACCAATCAAAGTAGTCTGTTCTAGGATAGGCCAGTTTCCTCTTTGGCTGAGGAAAGTGACTTATAAGCTGTAACACTGTTAGGAACTTTGCAGTCTGACTTCCGAAATCATCAGGTATCTTAGTACGTCAGATCTGTCTGTTATATATATAATATATATAATTTATTAATAATTTAGTTTCATGTTCAACTTCTAGTATCTAACATCATTATCACTTTGTGAGTATTTGTATCATTCTGTATTTAGGCAACCAAATATATGTTATCACTTTATCTATTCCTTGTTTAATAAAGATAGTTTGTATCTGATATGTCTCTTCATGTGTAGCTAGTTTCCTCTAACATAATCCAATTCACTAATCATCTAATATAATAGTAGCGTTAGTTTAAGTAGAACTCTCAGCGTTCTTACAGTACTGCAGATTACTGAACAAAATTTAATGTTCAAACAAAAGTTCCATTACTTCATTAGCTATAAACCCACAAACGTGACTTTGTGTCATCAGTTATGCTGTCATTTTCCATCAACATTTGAGATAGGCTAGAACCAATCAAGCTGTAGGAATAGCCATCCTTCAGCATGTGGTATTGCTGCCTAAGTGGGATCCTCTGTGTAACCGAACAGTAAGCAACGGTCTAGTGGTGCTATAGTTTTTACATTCTTCTTGATTGGTTGGCTAATACAATGGTTTGTTTTGATTGTCTCTTTATTTCCGTTTTGCTTCCGGCCGTTATTCAGTTTCATCCGTTGTAGAATCTCTTCACATTCCATCGCAACTTAATTTTTATTTCTACCATGGCATCTATTCGTCTCTCTCGCTCTGTATGTCTGTCTGTCTGTCTCTCCTTCTCTATCTGTCTGTCCGTCTTTCTCCGTCCATCTCTCCCTCTCTGTTTCTCCCATTCGCATACTCCGCCAACCGCCCACTCCACTCTCCCTCCCTCCTTCCATCACCTTTTGTCCTCTCTCTCTTCCATCTTCCTTTTCCTGCTACATTTACATCGCGTCAGTAATTAATGCCGCTCGCTCTCTACCCAGCCGAAGCCTTTTTGTTCTTGCCTCACCAACCCACCGACCATCCTATTGTTAACGGTGATACATTCATCAGCGCATCGTCGGCCAGCATCTCTACAGCATCCCTACAGCTGCGGCGGACCCGGTCTTGTCACACCGACTCTGAATTCTTACACGCCGTACTAATTCCATGTACAACGGAGAATCCATCCATCCATCTATTCACCAATCTCGCTTCCCGCTGGTCCATTGCGCTGCCCTACGCCATCACTCTCTTCTTCCCAGCCAACCAGCATCAGGACCCAGCATCTTCTTTCATGCATCGTAACTACTTCGGCGTAATCTGACTTTAATTCCGAGACATATTTCATTTACTTATTTATGTTCATCCTCTCCTCTGCTCTTCTCTCCTCGGCTATGTACTCCTTTTTGTCCTCTCCCTTCCTTCTCCTTCTTCGTTCCACTCCATATCCATCTTCTCTCTCCTCTCTCTCTCTCTCTTTCCTCTATTCTCTCCTCTCTCCTCCTTTCTCCTCTCTCTCCTCTCTGTTCTAATTCTTCCCTAAGCTTTTATCATTCTCATCTTTTCCCCTCTCTCCTCTCTTCTCACTCCTCTTTCTCCTCTGTCTCCTCTTTTCTCCTGTCGCTCTTCTCTTTTCTCTCTCCTTTCTCCCCTCTCTTTGTATCCTCTTTTCGCCTGTCTCTTCTCTCTCTCTCTCTCTCTCTCTCTCTCTCTCTCTCTCTCTCTCTCTCTCTCTTTCTCTCTCACTTCTAACTCTTCTCTACCCTCTCATCTTTCTCCTCTGTCTCCCTTTTTCTCCTCTTTTCTACTCTATCTTTTATCAATCTTCTCTCTTCTGTTTCTTCTGTTTTATTTCTCTTTCCTCTCTCTTCTCAATCCTCTCTCCCATCTTTCTCCTCTTTTCTCCTCTCTATTCCATCTCCTGTCCTCCTCCCTTCGCGCTTCTCTCCTCTTTTTCGCCTCCCATTTTCTTCTCTCCGTTATCTCTTCTCTGCTCTCTTCGCTTCCCATAAGCGCAATTCCTAACTAACTTGTATACCGTATCAGGTTGCCATGGACCAAACATTTCAATTAAACACTGTAGGGATTATCCAATGGTTCAATTTTAAACGGAACCACACCGCTTTATTCTCTTTTAAAGGCTACCAGAAATTGAATTCACGCTTATTTACGACATCGTCACACCTTAGAGAAGTCCTTCATTTGAGGCTGTGGCACACGGCGCTCATCGGAAACCGTGTTTCAGTAATTAGACGTCCGTGTTGATGATAACTGACTTAACAACGGCGCTGGCCACACCGTCTGGATGCGGAATTTCTGCGTGTTTCACATATTCGCGATCTCGCATAAGATTACAACTGTAAGGCTTCGCGTAGATATGGAAATGATGCTCTCTGTAGTCACGTCACGTAACTCCCCGGCCGTCGCTCCTGTTTCATTGGCTAATGCACTGGCTTCCAGTTGCCTAGACTGCTGCCACTACATTTCGAGAAAAGCATTTCTATGGCATACAGATTTTCAATGGTATGGTCAGATCGGCTAAGTTAATTACCAAATTAATGGTGTCTTGGATGCACCATCTCTGACTGAAATGTGCTATAGCAGTATATGATTGCGACAGCATTTGGAACTAAGTGTATTTGCCAGCACGGTGTTAAGACCAAATGATTGAAGTGACGTAAAGACTAAGTAAATGTGTCAACATTTAGGCTAAATTATCATGCTAGCATACTATTGGGATTTAGTAAGCGTGCAAGCACAGGATTCGGACTATGTCAGTTCTTCCAGGCATCAAAAGTAATTGATTGTGCCTGCACAGTATTAAGACTAAGTGATTATGCCAGCAAAGCACTGAGACTAAATGACACAGTATTAAGACTATGAGATTGTGCTAGCACGGTATTAAGACTGAATGATAGTGCTTCTGCAACATTAGGATTTACAGGGTTCTTCCAAAAATATAAAAAATATATAATAACTCGAAGCATCCGACGATATATGAATTCTCGTATTTACAGTTAAAATTCAATTCCGCGTTTAAATGAATCCGTGACGATTCGTCAGCCAGTTAGCCAAGGCGGTGGACCTAATTTATCGTGCAGTAATGCAATCATACATGTAATTGCCTTTTGTAATTGTCCTTGCCTGGAAATCTATGGAAGCGTACTAAGGACAAAAGTGTTCATCAATAAATATCATAAGAGGTTCTCCCGACCTAACTACACAAAAGCAGCTAATGGTCCTCAGCCACTGGTGAAAGAGAGACGCAGAAAACTTACTGCGGTTTGTCAGTTTGTTTCTCATTGAACGAAGATAGATATATAGGCCCTATATATATATATATATATATATATATATACATATACACATATACATATACATATATACATATACATATATATATATAAATATTTATAAAAATTCCTGTCGCGGAATACATGAAAACCTCTTCCAGAATGAGAAACCGACAAACTTCCATGATGTTCTTTGACTCTACGAGACGAAGGAACAATCAGATTACCTCTAATTGGACAACGTAAAGGTCTGTGACCAGGTAATGATGACAATGAAATAGACAGCTCTTTAAGGTAGGATGCAGCATAAAATACCGACCGTGCAGTCACTCATAAGCTCATGTATACATCGTAAACCTAATTCCTCATTGCCTTGGTAAGCACATCCTTTGCCAAGTATTATGACAATTTTACGCACACACCGTAATTTCGTATGTACGGAATTACATGTACGTAATCATTGTAAATAGACAATACTAGACGTTCGTCGGTCATAAGACGACAGAGATAACCTTCAAAACATATATTCCACCTCCCACGCCCTCCCAGTCGCCCTTCCTCTTCCCTCGCCATTCCCACCTACCGCCCCCTCGCCATCTCTTTCCTTCTGCTTCTCATCTTTATCCTCTATCCTCTCCCCTTCCCCACTCTCCTCTCCAAGTCCTCCCTCTCCGTTTCCCTCTTCATATCCCTCTCAAGTTTCATTCCCTTCCCTTCGTATATTGTCGCTCCCAAGCGAAAGTGGCTACTAATACTGATCGCCAGCACCACAGTCGCGTGCGTTATGTAAGCTTTCCTTGGAGCCGCGTGTTTAGAAAATGGAATGAAAAGGTTTAGCGTCATGGGGATTCGTGACAGACATTCATCTTCTGCTATTAATTATTATTAATTATTGACTGTTGAATTCCAAATAATTAGCGGTTCCTTTCGATGCGATCAGAGCTTAACCTGATTTCCAGCGCTCCCAGCTCAGCATCGGTTATGATCATATGTCATTGGGACCAATTTATGTAGCGCATTTCTAAACTCACAAAAAAACTGCTCTCCTTTCTGTGTTCAGTGGCAAAGTTTAATCTTAAACGTCTTGAGTAGTGCAAGTCATTTGGTCAACTGGTCAAAATGTAATAGTAATTAGACAATTATATTATTCCCATAATCAGGAAACTTGATGCTACAGAGACGTATGACAGTCACAGCTAGTCTAAAGCAATTGGCTCTAAAATTCCTTCCAATGCCTGCATTTAAAAAAATTGAATCCATGCACGATTTGATCCAAATAGACAAATGAAAAAAGCAGAAATATTGATCGTTGTCGTGCAATTATACCTCATTAAACAGATCCCTGTCCAAGACGCTTAATGATGAGACTGTTCAAAACCGGAGTCAAATCTCCAGCGACCTTAAACACGAGGAAATAGAGGCTGGCGTTGTGTGCATGCAGATCTCGGAGCCATTGAGAACGACCATCTCGAGAGATGGCTACGTTAAAGCTTTCATTTCTGGTCGCTTCGGATGATATACTCGATAGTCTGGCATTGATGCAGCGCGAGCTTTATCTATACAAATAGAGAACTCGGGCTATGCCCCTCTTCCTGTCGCTGTATATGTTCCTGTCTCTTCGTCTCTTTAGCTGTGCATATCTGTATTGTTTTGTGAGTGTGTGTATATCGACAGCTAGTACGTGACCTATCTTCATGTTAGATTGAAAGCCTTTTAACAGTGAAATTCAGTGCAATCATCTCAGCCATAGCACGGTTTCATTCTTAAACAAAGCAATCGATAACTGCTATTCATAGGCCCATGCATAAACGTATGCATTATTTTACATATAATATAGCACGACAGAGATTTATAGTGGTCCAGGAGAATTGCTTCTGTGTGAGAACTGCTTCTTCCGTCTTCCTTCTTCGTCCTAATATCAAAATAGACTTAGCTTCTTCTTGAGTGTATAGCTACCGAGTCCACAGACACATATCAGTTCATTCCATGGGTTCACCAATCTGGCACTGAAAGTGAAGAATCTCTGCTTTTTCGCAGACTCGCCCACGTGTCGGGTCGACCCGTGGGCCAGGTCGACCCATGAGTCGGGTCGGGTTGAGTTGCAATTATTTGACCATTCGTCAGGTCGTATCGGGTCCAAATCCTGGTGAGTCGGATTGGGTTGGATCTCGAGTCAGGACTCATTTCGACCCATTATTATTTTAATAATTTTCAAATCTGTGCTTTTCATAATGATTCATATAAGCTTACATCTTCTAATCTGTGCAAATGCATGCGTTCAAATGACATTGCCCAAGGCTAGCTCAAAGCCGACTGAACAGCAGACCAAAAGGCGATTGACTTCTAAGACAAAAAACTTATCGCTGACATGTTACAATGGGGCATGCGGGTCGGACTCTTACGTGTACAGAGTCACATCCGGAATTCCTTTGCATGAATTTATGGAGAAGCTATGTTTAGGTTGAAAAAAATGAAGCAAACAAAGAGCATCTTTACTGATACGTTCAATAATTATGAGCGTAAAATATCAATATTATTATCTTATATAGCGGTCTGACTGAGTAGCGTTATTATGGCAGTAGAATTTGACGCAAAATAATATTAGTAAAATTGGCACAAAGGTGGGTCGGGTCGGATTGGGTCGGGTTATGTACTTCATGGGTCGGGTCGGGTCGGGTCAGATATTCGATTTCATAAGTCGGAGCGGGTCCATTTTGGATGGGTCGCATCGAGTCGGGTCGTGAAAATTCTATCCGTGGACAACTCTTCTGTATCGACTCAGTCGGGTAATTGACGATCTTGTTCGTGTGACATCTGGTTCTATCATCCATGGAGAATTTGAAGAGTTTGTGAGCTGACAAAGTATCTTTTCTCGTTGCAATTTTTACGTCTCTATTAGGCATATTGGCAATATAGGTACATGCAAACGATTGCTATTAAACACATACATTTTCATACATATACTCATAAACATAAATATGCATATACAGTGTATATATTATACAATACATAGGCATTCACCCTTTTAATATACGCAGTGCCTTAATCGATTCAGTCAAATACAATATCATATTCGTTTATAGAGCGGTCACCTACGCATATTGCCCAGCAGACAAAACTCACTGAAGTCGTTTGAAGGGCGATGTAGAAATGGCTGGCTCGCTGCAGTACATTGTATAATGCATAAAAATACATATGGAGAGTTATAGATCATATGCATGCAAAGGCTCTGCATAAGGGAATCGCGATGCCAAACGTCACATCCCAGTCGCGGTAGAAAAAAAACGGCCGTGAATGATTCGTTGACACCTCCCACCGACGATCTAGGTGACATTCAGAATAGTAATTGTCATGACCTTCACAGAATGGAGTCATTGACGTAAGGCCATTGGACGACTATTAGACTGCCAGAGTATTAAACCACCAGACTATTAAATCACTAGACTATTATCAAACCACTACACGTTTCAAGATACTATTAGGCTACTAGCATATGAGACTAATAGATTAGACTACTAGAGAGTACTATTAGACTACTAGACTATTTAACCACTAGGTCATTAAACTGCTATACATTATTAAACCACAAGACTATTAGACTAATAGATTATTGAACCACTGGACTATTAGACTTCTAGACCATCAGATTATATTACAATTAGACCATTTGACCATTTAACTACTTCATCATTGTTATATTAAACAATTAGATTACCAGACCATTAGATGAGAAGAAAAGTAAACTATCAGACCATACTACCATTACATCAATAAACTATTAGATAATTAATTAGATCATCAGAATATTTTGCTATTGTTAAACTTTTAGACTTCTAAAGATTTATTGTCTTATGCTGACAGACTATTAGACTATTGGACCATAAGATCAGTAAGCAATTAGATTATTATGCTACTAATAGAGTTTTAGACTACGTAACTATTGGATCATTTGATCATTAAATTCTTAGACCATTAGTCAACATTTAGTCAACAATCAGTTGACTATCAGTCGACTATTGGCTCTTAAAATTTAGACTATAATAACAAGACGTGTGACGTCAATAATTATGTCACGATAACGAACCCTTCTGACAGGCGTAGGAGACTTCCAGATGCCACGTGACGTCCGTTGGACATGGCGTCGTCATGCGCAGTTCTATGTCGGCCACCGGAAGTGAGCAGTGCCTTCTTCCGGTGCACCTCATGTCGACAATATGGCGGACGTTGGTCTTACAGCCGAGGAATCCGAGGCCGATCTTAACGCAGCGACCGAGTCGAAGGCGACCGTAACTGGCCGATTGTATCATTAGTACCTCGTTTGGACGACAGGAGGCGTTAAAGACCTCGTGAGAACAGAACTCGTGCGGCTCTGAAACTGAGATCATTACATCGTAAATTGAAATTTAAGCGTAAATATGAGTTTAAGTGTGAGTGTAAATGTAACTTTTAATATGAATGTGAGTGCAAATGTGAACGGAAATGTGAATGTGAAAATGGATATAAATGTGAGATCGTGAAGGTGAGTATATAGATTAAAAATAGGTGGAGTGTGAAAGTTCGTCCATTGGACTTAATATTTATGTTTGTATGTCTAACTGTGTATGCATGGATATGTATGTGTGCATGTACGTATTTACGCATGCGTAATTTTACGTATGTATGTATGGTTGTATGTAAGTGTGTGTATCTGATCATTTATTAAGCGCCGCGTCTGAAGCGCAGAAGGACGTGTAACAGTTTGTAGCTGATTGCAGCGGTTGCTCTGTGTACGTGTCTACTTTTTCTGAGGTGTCTGCATTGACAGACGGTCTGCATGTACGTGTGCGTGATTAGCAGGCTAAGCCCCAATTAAGACTCAATCACTGACTACACTGCGAAGGAAGACTACGACGACGACGAAGAACAAGATGTAGAAGAGGAATTATTAGAAGACGAAAATAATGAGAGGAAGAATGAGAACCATTGAAAGAAGAAGAAGAAAAGGAGAAAAAGAGACGAACGACAA
>OY365806.1:64410366-64420366 GCA_959347315.1 Bimastos eiseni | reverse complement strand
ATTCAATCACCTGCTCGGAACGACAACGTTATGTAGGAAACATGACAAGGCAGCATTCCTCCTAATCTCCTGGTAATGACAGGTGGCGCCAGTAATGCTTTCTCAGCATCTAAGCCTAGCCTGATGTACGGTATTTAATTTCAATGCAATCGACTTTAGTCTGCAAGCCCTCGGCCCATCCACGCTGCCTCGTCGCCTGATGCGTGACTTCCATTATCCAATCAACTATAATCTGGAGATATTCGCTATCCAATCCTCTTCTAATCGAGAATTTCCTCAATGTAATCATCTTTCTAACATTTATGCTGTCAAATAGTTATGGTGACTTCAACAATCAAATAAAACGAAATCTCGAGACTTTTTTATTTAAGCCAAATCCAAACTGATCTTGCGACATCCTCAATATAGTCAAATCAAATTTCGAGAAGTCTGCCGTCAAATCAAACCTTGAGTGTTAAGAAATCGAAATACAATAGATGAGATAAATGCTTCTGGAATCATTATTCATCGTAAGTGTGTTAATTGGACTGAAAACATCAGTGGATGAAGAAAATGTCGACTGCGGTCAATCCTTCAACGGAGACAATTCCACGGACAACCGACGAACATTCATCAAAGTCAGATGACGGCTCGAAATCATAAGATCCATTCCCTGGAGATGGACCAGCGCCAAAGCAAGACCAGGTTTGAGGAGGGTATCGCGGGGTAGCTAAGTGCACAGCGAAAATGACGTCTTATCGGCCTCGATATAAATGTCACACTAACGGAAGACCGAGATTCTGTAATTGAGGAGGCACGACTAGAACTGTGTCCTGTTTCATTTTGATATTGATATAGCGCCGCCGTTAGCGTTAGGTGTTCTTTCCAGGACGGACCTTTTGTGTAAGGCGCGAAGTTAAGGCAATTTACACATACATTACCTGCGCACTGATACCATTGCATTGGAGTAGGCCTACACCTATACATTAATACTCTTCATGCTTCAGGATACATAGGCTACAGTGACAGAAGTAAGTATTGAATCCCCCTTCAAAATGCTAAAAATCGACAAAATACATTTAAAGTCACTTTTTCATTGATGTCACTCAAATAATTTTGTAAACATGCATAAAATCAGTTATTTACACATTATTCTGAATGTCTGTTAGTAGACACAAGGAAAAACTAATAAAAACCCACTGTTTTTATTCAATACGTCCTAATATTTCGCTGTGCCGCCTCTGGCTTTGACCATATACTTATCCGCAGTGAATAACCTTATCCACAGTGAATAACCTTATCCACAGTGAATATACTTATCTGCAGTGAATAAACTTATCCACAGTGAATAAACTTATCCACAGTGAATAAACTTATCCGCAGTGAATATACTTATCCGCAGTGAATAACCTTATCCACAGTGAGTATACTTATCCACAGTGAATAAACTTATCCGCAGTGAATATACTTATCCACAGTGAATAACCTTATCCACAGTGAATATACTTATCCACAGTGAATATACTTATCCATTATTTCAATTCACGCTAAGATTCCTCTTTCGGAACACCGTAGGCTTATACAAAATATTATTAAACATAACATCTATATACAGTTAACCCTAACCCTAACCATAACCAACAAATTTACATATATATGTATATAATAATATTAAATATATATCTATATACAGTTACATATATATGTACATATATATGCTTTTACCTGTTCTGTCTCGTGTTGTTAAATCGTCATCATCCATGAGGTTGAACGTGTACATCGAGAGGTTGGTGCAGAAGGCGGCTAGAGTCAACAGCAGAGACACAGCATCGTTGCCTGCCATCAGACATCAGATGGAGAGATGATGAAGTGGACGACGACGAGGAGGAGAATTAAAAGGAGGAGGAGGAGGAAGAAGAGGAGGAGGAATGATGAGCTGTCGGCTGGGAATGTGCGAGACAGGTGTCAACGAGGAAATGATGCCGTTACTTTCCCAGATCGTAGAAGATGGAAATTCCAATCTGGTCGGACCCATTCTATGGCAGCGGAAAATCTGGCTAAAACATTTTTCTGTTTTATCTCTTCATCTGCGTCACATTCGTTTACGTTAACTAACTTTCACACGTTATCTCAAATCGTAAAGACGAGTCTGGTTCCGTGGGTGTATCTGTAATTGTGACTCGTGTATTAGTTGAATATCTGCACGCGCGAAATCGCTCGAAGCTCCGTAAGGCAAATTAGCCAACTCCTGGCCATTTATGTCAGTCACGCCGAGCCAGGTCTCCTAGAAACTGTTGGAGCACATCTCGCTCTGAGATGTCAACTCAATCGGACCAGATTCCGATGCTAGCCAACTCGAAACCCCGGCAGCGGCGCACAGTTTTCTCGGCGTGGGCTTAGCGACGGGCTTAACCGACCGCGGGACAGACGGATGGATGGGCCGCCGGCCGCGGCTGGTCCATCCCTAAGGCATCGCTCAAGACGTTCCGTGCGTGACTGGTTGGTTTCTCCGGCGCCTGTCTCCTCGGATATCTCATCTTATCTGCCAGCGAGCAAATGTCGCTGCTGGGATTATCTATAAAGAGTGTGCGGCGGCCGACTACCGATCTCTGCGAATCGCTGCCATTGCCTGCGTTGCGCCGCTGCCGGAGTCCAAGGCGACCAGCGGCGCTTGCGGCTCACCCTCGCCCGCCCGCCAGTCGGCCCGTCCGCCATCCGGCCTGTCCGTCCGTCGAACGATCTGTCGTATATGCACGGCTGAGCGTCTCGTCGCAACGCCTCGGTCGTACATTTGCCATCGCTGGTGTCCTGCTTCCAATGGAAGACCTGCTTCTGTCCTCCCGTCTTGTACTCCTACGTTTCCTACATCGTTTTCACGTCACCCACCTCCGCCTCGCTTCTTCCGCCCCTCTCCTTCTTTTGTTCTTCTACTTCTCCTTCTTTTCCTCTTCTTTCGTCTTTTCTTCCTCTGCTTTTCTCCTCCCCTATTGTTCTTCTGACCTCATCATCTCAACCCTCCCCTCTGCTCTCGTCACCCACCCTCATCTCTTTTCCTTGTATCCTTCTAATCGTTTCTCTGCTCCCTCTTCGCTTTCTAATGTTCTTCATCCTTCTTCGTCTTCTCATCTTCCTCCTCCTTCTCCTCTTCTTCCTTCTCTGCTTTTTCCTCTTCCTCGTCCTTCTTCACCCTCTCTTCCTCCTCCTACTCCGCCTTCTTCTATTATTTCCCCCTTCTCCGCCTTCTTGTCTTCCTCCTCCTTCAACCTCCTACTCTTCCACTCTCTCTCCTCAGTTGTAGAAGAAACTGCATTCGTAATTGAGAATTTATATGGCACCGGTTCAAGACAAAACTAATCATCCGTTCTCACTGCGACAGTAACAAAAACAATGTTAAATGTCAGCAGACAGATGGCGACACTGGCTGTCGTCTGCATCTTTTCCTAATCAAATATCTTTATACAGTACAATGCATTGCCTCTGTGTTTGATAATGCCCTCGTTACAAGCTCAGCAGAGCACACAATCATTTTGACAATACATCGATGACACAGAACAATGACTGTGAGCGAAGGAATTGCTAAGGGTTCCCACACAGTACCTATATGTACCTCAGCGCTCGTAAATAAGCTGGTGCCTTACACTTTGCTTTCAGGTGGCGCTTTAGAAGTTTGGAGATTACTTCATGCCGGGCTCGATTCCAGAGCCTCCATGTCACAGGCAGAGCCCTAACCATTCAACAACCTTCCATCTGAGCTAGTATTCTATCGCCTGCTCTTCCCTTTGCCAATTATCTTAATTAACATCGTCCTTCTACTTCCGCTATTCTTTGTTCTGCCAGTCATCACCACCTCTTTACTCGTTTTCCTCCCGTCCATCATCTCTTTACCCTTTTCCGACTTCCCTTTGACTCTTTATTCTCTTTATTCTCCATCCTCTTCTCATCGCTTTCTTCCACCTCCATTCTTCCTACACTACGTGACATCTATGTCATCGTATTCTTTCTACCTATCTCGTTTCTCATACTATTTCTGTTTTTCCTTCTCCATCCTGCTCTACCTCCTCTTCCTTCTCCGCCATCTCCTCTTTCTCTGTTCCTCCTGCTCCATCTCTTCGCCTCATCACTCTTCTGCTTCTCTGCCTCCTCCTTTTATTCCTCCTTGCTCCTACGGTTTGTCGCCTTAAACTTTGTTCTTTTCAGCTTCTTTCCCTTCCACTTCACCTTCTGTTAGTCTTTCTCCAATTCTCTGTCATTCTCCTGCCTTTTTTACTCCTTCCCATCCTTCCATTTCTCCTCCTCTTCCCCTTTTTTCTCCTCCATAACCTTCCGCATCACCTACAGTTTATTGTTTTCGTTCTTCTCTTTCTGTTGCAAACGGAATGTGCAAAGACGAGGGTCTTTGCATATCTTCTTGTTCCTCCAATTCTTCCTCCTCCCCTACTACTCATGATCATGTTTCATCCTCCTGTTCACGCTCTTGTTCTCCTCCTTCTCCTTTTCCTCCTCCACCTATATCTCTTTCCCTAATCTCTTCCACATCTTACTCCTCCTAATCATCATCTATTATTTCTTCTTCCTGTTCCTGCTCTCGTTCCACTTACTTTTCTTCCACCCATAGGCGGAGACTTTGTCCTGGGTTTGGGTGGGACAGATAGACACAATGAGGTCATGGGGGACAGGTAGTAATAAAATTCAATTCCAAAGCATGAACGCAGCAAAAAGGACGAATAGCGGAAAACACCAAATAAATTCAGAATATTCATGAAATATTAATAAAATTTTGGACGATATGAGCAGCTCCGTCCCCTGCACCTGACATTTTGTAGAGGACCGTCCCGTCTTGTCCTCTTCTGAAAATCCTCCACCTCATCATTCTCTTCCAATCCTTCCTCCCTTCTTCCCTCTGCTTTTCTTCCTTCTCCCGCTATTCCTCCCGCTCCTTCTCTTCCCCATTACTCCCTCCTGCTCTAACTCAGTCGTTGAGTGTTGTTGGTGTCGCATGATTTGCGTGTCAGGGCGTCACAGGGTTCTCCATGGGTCGCGCTCAGATTCATCGCATTCAGAGGAGCGGAACACTGGAACACTGGCCAATCGCCAGAGCACGCAGCCCACGCTCAACGGAGACACAGATGCACAGGTCGTCCAATTCGCATCTGCGTCAACACTGCCACGTGCCTCTGATTTAATACGGATGACGTAACGACGACGGTGATCCTAGGGGTCAGGCAGAGGTCAACGATGCGATGTTCTCTATGGCGTTTTCACATGACGATGCGCGGTGATTGGAAATTGAAGACCAGAAGTTGCAGAGGAAAACGCCATTGGGCATAAGGAATGTCGCCAGTTACTTGCTTACTTACTTGATCAGATAATCCAACGTAATCTAATGTATTCTAAAATAAACTGATCTAATAAAAATTATAATAATATAAATAATAATAATGATAATAATGATAATAATTATAATAATAATAATTATTATTATTGTTATTATTAACGCAATTGGAGCTCGCATCTCCACCATTAGTGGCGATAGGCTCAAGGCTTCCTTTCTTTTCTAGCGATTATATCCATCTGTATTCAACGCTATAATCTTGTGACCTTCCAGGGCACCTTTCCCTCACCCCCAGAAGACGAGGCCTGACCATCCTGACAACGGTTTTAGCATAATATCAGTAGTCTCTAAGTATTTAAAAAAATAATAATAATAGTAATAATAATTATAATAATTATAATAATCATAATAATTATTATTATTATTATTATTATTATTACTCCACCATAACCAACACCCACGACTTCGTAACCTTCTCCTTGGAATCTGGCGGCGCTTGGAACAGTGAAGGACTGCAGTTCATCTCAGAGTTGGGTAGTAGAACGAGTGCTGCAACCCACGATCCAATGGAGACGTCATTTCTGTTCCAACGTATCTCGGTTGTCCTTCAGCGTGGGAACGCCGCCTGCCTCTTCGGGACATTGCCACCACTCACTTAGCTCGCCCACATGGGCGATAACAGCATAATATAATAATAATAATAATAATAATAATAATAATATAATAATAATAATAATGATAATATTAATAATAATAACTATAATAATAATAATAATAATAATAATAATAATAATAATAATAATAATAATAATAATGATAATAATAATAATAATAATAATAATGAATTGACAATTCAGCATTGTAACAATTGATTAAAACAAATATAAAGACTACATTTTCTTATTCTTAATATTCTAGTCTCTGAGGGATCACTATACTTCGAGGAATAAAAAACTTTTTTAAAAACAATAATGATAGTAGGACCAACAACAATAATAAAAATAATAATAGTAGGCCTAATGGCAATAATATAAAACAAACCATCTGCAAATGCTAGTCATTCCAGAACAAAACCCTTCTAAATTTTGGAATCCCGAGAGATCATATGTACCTCGCGAATGAAAACTGGAAAGCGCCTTAGTCATCTCATTCCCGTGTCTCAAAAATCCAATGGACTTCAAAATCTAAGGACGAAAATTTACACACCAAAAAATTTCATTTTGTGTGGTATTATTGATAATATCGATTTAAGGGCTTTTAATTTGCTATGTCAAATGTCCGAAAACAGAGGTGCATGTACTTCATATATACATCCGTTATTAACCTCGTATTACATAGATGCAGTCAACCTAAGCTTACCCAAATTGCACCAGTGTGAACTAGCTCACTGACTTTACTATGCATTCTAGAATGCTCCCCACATTGTATAATGTGGTTCACACATGACCGAAGAATAATGGCACACCTAACAGCGCTAACGATTTGTAGATGCAATGCAGACGTATTATGGGTACCACTCACTGTGTCCTGGTTACAGACATTTATTGACGGGTGAATTATGATACAATAGATTGGAAGTATTTGCAGAAATGTGTCTTAGAGCTGCGTTGAGGAATGAAACAGTTGGGGCTTCCCCTCCTCTCCAAATGACAATCAGTCGTAGCCTGGCTTTTAAAGTAAGCAACTGAGTAAGCCAAACCATCGGATTTCGACGTGGAATCAGAGGGATTGTTGAAACGGTAGCCCTAGTCCAGAGGAGGTGGAGGTCCAGTCTACAGAGGGGCCCAGTAGCTGACAAGGCTGGCGACGTTTCGGGCGAGAGTTGGAATGTGGCCGTTTTACATACATGTAGGCTACTTATTAAAATCTACTTACTTAATTACTTATTGAGACAAACCGCATTGGGCATTTATTGGGCAGTCTTTTAGCCCGACCATGGTTCGTCATCGTTTCAGGTTTAAATGTAGGCCTATCAAACCATTAGGCAGAGTATATTGAGCAGTTTCCTTAGAAATTTAGTTTTATGTAGATAACGTTTAGATATTTTTTTTATTAGAGCGCGTTCGCATTACTAGGCAGAGACTAGTCTCGACATTTGGCCTTTACATATTTGTGGAACATATCGGTCGTTGTACTAATCGATTCCGACCTTTTAGGCAGAATGTATTCGCCCTTATAAGCAGATTCCGCCTGTTGATAGAATGACGATCGACCTTAGATGGCAAACGGCATTAAGCCTCCGTTGACGTGTCGTACGCGTAGACCCACATACACGTGTATATTTAGGCAGGCTAAGCGTCGCTAAGCTGAAACGATTGATCTTGGTGGCAGCTAGACAGTGGAACGGGCAGACCCCAATTAAGACCCAGGACACTGGAAGTCACCGCCATAGAGCGTTCTCGATAGGTTGAGAGAAGCTATCCTGGTCAGCTTTTAGAAATGGCTTGCCACATCTCCGCATATCTGGACCTTGCTATGTCCGACCATATCTAACCATGTTCAACACGCTTTTTTGGAACGATCTTTTTCCTGGATTCGGTGCTCTTCTGTTCCTCCACCATCATTGATAATCACTGACCATCTCCTGCGTCAAATATCCTCTCTCCATCACCCCTCGCAATATCCACTCGAAACTAAAGTCTCACAACTCTTACCCAAACTTCCCTGATCCTTCACCTTCCAATTCACTACCGAAACGACACCCGCCTTAACAACTACCGTGCCCCACGGACCCACGGAACCAATGGATACTGGACTCGAACATCCTTCGGACGCCCTTCAAGACTTTCTCTCTTTATTAAATGTCGGTACACGTACTACGCTTCGGGAATAAAGCTTCCTCGTCACATTTGTCGCTATTTTATTAGATTATCTGATAAACTTCATATTTTTTTTACGATGACAACCGATCGATCTTAATCGTTAACTGCAAACTTGGAAGTGCCACTCGAAAACCAAATGCAGAGCACCAGCTTATTCACGAGCGCTGTGTCACATCATAGACCTACGGGTTGCCAGAAGGGTCCACCAGAGTAGGTTGAGTTCGTTTTCCAGAGGGATAGGAAGAGCAGTGCATATAGTTTAACGGATTTGGACTACCGGGACAAACATTTCCATGACAAGGGAGGGCTCAGTGGGGGCATCTGGGGAGCATCTCTGGAGGAGCGTCGTAAGCTTCCCAACACATTTTAGAACTTATTCTGCTAAACTAAGCCCATATTAGCCACATTTTTAAATCAAATTTTCTTCATATTATTATAAATAAAATTAAAAAAATCAATGCATTCCATTATAATCAATATTCACACAGGAGCTTACGTAGTCGATCGCGCGTCGATCGCCTACTCGATCCAGGGCGATTGATACTCCAACCGCCTTCTATTTTCAAATGGAATAACCAGATAGCAATTGTTATTAAATTCAGTCAAAACGAGAAAATTTGATGTGACAGGCATCACAGATTAATAGATTCCGATGCGATATTATACCCTAGAATGGACTGAACATCTGCAGCAAGCGGATAAAAACCCAGTAAAGGTCCATCGTTACATACGAAATTGGGGGATGTTGGATATTGTTCGGCCAGCGACGACCCCATTAAGACAACGTAGAATGTAGTTCGGGTCGATCGTAGCATTACGGGCTTCCGAGTTTAACCTGTGAAATCTTTCAACATCTCAGCAGATGTTGTTTTGTGAACCAGAGTCACAGAGAGAGACAAAGACGTGGAAATATTATATATATATATATATATATATATACGTTTATTCTCATTTCCACCCCCGCACACACACACACACACACACCTATAGACTCACACATGTATATATATATATAACTATATACATATGAAAATCAGAATATATATATATATACATATAATATGTTATATTCTCCTCTTGAAATATATATATAGGTATATATATATGGATTATGGGCCCTATGTATGCATTAATATATAGTATGCATTTATACTTACACAGAATCGTGTAATGTGTGTGTTTAATAGAGGTATGCTGGGATGGAGATCGATTGAATGAGGTGGGAATGAACCCTGTGGTGGGGACCGTGAGGAAGGAGATGGTTGGACGACGGAACTAATGGAAAGAACAGACAGCGAGCTGAGTCTTAGCCGTGGACGCCTCGAATAATTGTTATAGTATTGGAATAGTTTTTGCCGCTGTGTATTTGCAATTCGTGTAATGATTATGTATACATTATACGTATAGCCAGACGTAGACATCTTTGTCTGTCTCTGTCTCATTTTCTCTTCTTGTCTCTCTCTCTGTCTGTCTCTCCTCTGTCTTACCTCTGTATGTCTCTGTCTTTCTCTGTCTATCGCTCCTCTGTTCCTATGTCTCTGTCTGCTTGTCTTTGTCTGTCTGTCTCTCTCTCTCTCTCTCAGTCTCTCTCTCTCTCTCTGTCCTTCTCTATCTGTCTATTTCTGTTTGTGTATCTCCCTCTGCCTCTATCTATCTATCCATCTGTCTATCTATCTGTCTATCCATCTGTCTATCTGTCTATTTATCTCATTCTCTCTCTCTTTCTGAGTGTGTGTGTGTCTCCCTGTCTGCTTCTGTCTCTGTCTCCTGCATGGCTGATTTTTGCAGAGCGTGAGAACAAAGCCAACAGCAAGGAACACCTTAATTTTTTCTGGAGCATATATACGCGTGAGACGAAGGCGCTTGG
>OY365806.1:64407360-64410166 GCA_959347315.1 Bimastos eiseni | reverse complement strand
AGGCCTGGTTCTTCCTAATATTTCGGCCGAAAGTAGGAATTATCAAATGAAATTTTACAGGTGCAAAACCAATTAATATTTGCACATAACGGCCAAAATTGACAAAATATTTCAAGCAGAACCAAAGTTGACCATTGCGTATAGAATAATACAGTATATTACTAGTCGCATTAGGGTGACCCGACTTCGGGACGTGTCCTTTTGGGTTCACTTCCTTATTTGCTCCTTTTCCTTAAAAAATAGATTTGAATTATACTTGTAGTACTTGTTGGGATCAATAAAAACCAGTTGTTGTTGTTATATTGTTGCAAGTGACCTCACAGTTTGCCCCATTCAAAACTATTTAGCCACATATTATCTCTCGTAGTGGTCACATGAATCGAGATACCTGGTTCCGTATAGCCTAGCTATATATACAAGATGATTTATGGCCATAGACCTACATGAGACGATGCATAAATAAGATGGTGGCGATATAAGGCTCTATATGATGGCTATAATTATGTTTTATGGTTTATGGCTAGACCTATATGTGAGACGATGCATATGATTATGAATGAGTGGCGATATATGGCTCAACATGTTTTTATAATTATGTTTTATGGTTTATAGCTATATGTGAGACGATGCATGATTATAAATGAGTGGCGATATATGGCTCTGCATGTGGCTATACCAGATTATGAGAGACGAAATGTGGCTATGTGTGAAACATGGCTAAATAAGTGGCGATATGTGGCTGGTGAGTGTGTCTGCGTTCGGTGCCTCCTATAGTATACAGTCGAGCGAGGTTCTGCAGTGGCTCGATGGAATTCGTATGTATACGCAAATTCGATGATAAAATTTATCAAAGTAGGCATCTCAACCGCCAGCGAGGGTACTCTCGCACTCACAGCGAGGAACGCTGTGTGTATCAAACAGAACCATTTCATGAGAGAAAGACAGAGAAACAGACAGACAGACACAGACAGACAGACACAGACAGACAGACACAGACAGACAGACATAGACCCACAGACAAACAGACGAACCGATAGATAGACAGACAGACAAGAAAGACAGACAGACACACAGATAGACACACGGACAGACACACAGACAGACAAACCCACAGACAGACACACAGAGTCGGAATGTGCGGGCATCTATGCACACATTAGGAAGCGTGGAATGGGTAGAGCGTGTGAGGGAAGGGGAGGGGGTTTGGTGTTCGTGGTGGGAAGGTTTTCCAGTTGGCCGTAGCGACGCCTGGGACAACGAATCCTGCATCCCTGATGTCGAGAAAATGGAAATATTGCGTCGAGCGCCACAGTTCGTGCATAGGAAGTAAATTATTCAATATCATTGTACGTAATAACGGGCGACATCTCTCAAAGTGCAAATGCTCCCGTCGACTGTTCGTCGGATGAGACTGGCGCCGGAGAACACGACGCTCGCACAACCGAACCAACCGCTGACTTGGAAAAGGTTTGGGAATTAGTATGAGGAGGAAGGAGAGGAACATGAGGGAATGAAACTGAGGGTGAATAATTGGGAAGAGTAGAAATGGAGTAACTGAAGGATGTAAAGACGAAGAGGATGTGTCTATTTATTTAGTTAATTCAGAGCATTTTTTATTGCGGTTGTATGGGATGCTCAGAAAGGCGCTAAATAAATGACTTGCCGGAAGGAAGGCTGCGTTGGAGAGGAGTATGGAAGAGGACTGGAAGATAGGACAACGGAACGAAGAACGAAAAATTTAGAAAATTGAAACCGAAGGCGACACTGTTAACTCCAAAGCAGACGGGAGCTAATACGCAGTGGCGTCTAACCAGGGTCCGATTTGTCAAAAAAGAAGCAGAGGGGTCGAAAATATAATTAAAGAAAAGGATCTAATAATAATTTCCTGAGCCGCAATGAGTTTATTAGGCTATTCGCGATTTGCTCCTCGCGTTTCAGACCCCTTGACTAGTCTGATTAACGCAGAGAAAACAATAGCAATAGCCAACATTTCCAACTTTCATTCTTTTTTTGTCAGGTAATGAACTTCCGCATAGAGTCAAGATTCTGCAATTACTAGCATTGTGCAAGTCTGACCATTTAGCTCAAGCAGACATACTATAGCAAAGATGATAGAGTCGCAGACTAAGAAGTCAGATACCACCACCAGGCCAGTTTCTACGTAGCGACTGGCCTAGTGTTTTAATGCTTTGACCACCACACAATGTGACACAAACCAAATACACAGCGAGGTAGGAAGTGTCATATCTAGTCTATTACTCTACCATCTTTGCTAATAGGAACTAACAACAATTGACAAATTGTACACATGAGCATCAAACATCACTGAAAGACGTAATGCAAGTATAACATGTAAGCTAACAAATAATTGCAAAAGGTACATGTAGGCCTATAGGCCTACTTTTAGTTGTTAATCCCAATACTAGCACACCCAATGAACAAGTGTATCTGCAAGTTATCAGTAACTCATAACTTACACGCAGAAAACTCGATATATTTGGCTTGGTACCCGCCAGCAGCTGAACAAGCTCGACTTGGCTCTCTGTCTTCTGAATTCCCTAACTTTGTATTCTCCACCTGTGTCAGGCATCTGGGGGTAGTTCTGAATCAAGAACTGTCTTTTGTGAAACACATTTCTGCATTGACTCGTTCCTGCTATTATTTCTTGCGCCAGTTGCGGGTTGTTTCCCGCTCTCTCTCCTCATCTTCTGCTGCCACCTTGGTTCATCCCTTTATCGTTAATCGATTAGATTACTGTTCCTCTCTCTTCTGTGGGCTCCCTCAGGTCCGATTGCAACCCTTGGAG
>OY365806.1:64294860-64402360 GCA_959347315.1 Bimastos eiseni | reverse complement strand
CGTCGTGTATACGGAAGGCAGTGCACTCAAGGTTCGCGTGCTCGTGTGAGCGGTCGGCCGGGCGTTGCTACTCTGGCGGTTTGGGGAAATTGGCGGCGAGGAATATGCATGGCAGGCAACGAATTAGAGGGATTGGGAGACGCCAGCTTAGACGGGATTCCTTCGGGCAATTTGCACCAACCTTCAGGGAGATATTCATCATGCTTCCTTATTTAAATCCCGCTATAAAGGATTTGCTTATAGTTCTATCGAGATCTTATGCTGCCCTCTGCAGTCCAGCTCTACGGATCTGTCGGGTTTATTCTCCGCCGCTTTGAAGAGTCATGAGGCTTTCCTGCTGCCAGTAGCGAGTCTTCATTGCCTGGTTGTATAGGTGCTTACATGTAGGTAGTAGAATCCAGTAGTAACCTCGCTTCTCTGTTATATCGGGTGGTAAAATAAAAAAGGAAGGAGGAGGACGAGTATGAGGAGGAGTATGAGGAGGATTATGAGGAGGAGGAGGAGATGGAGGAGGAGGACGTAAATAAAAAGGAAGAAGAGGAGTAGGAAGAAGAAGGAGAAGGAAGGAATAAGAAGAAAATAAGAAGAACAAAAGAGGAGGAGGAGAAGAAGGAAGAGGAGGAGGAGGAGGAGGAGGAGGAGGCATGAGACGAAGAATAAAAGATGTAGGCTTAAAAGTGAAAGTAGAAGAGAAAAGGAGAAGGTTGCCGAAGAAGAATAGTAAACAAAATGGAGAAGAAGAATGTTGGCGACTTCATTTTCATGATCTCGGCATATGAGTTCTGGTGCCTGCCTATCACACCACCTGATTCTCCATCCTACAGAGTTCGGTCAGTGCTGGACATTATAGGCACATACGTCCAGCCTGCAATCCCGGTTAATTGTAATTAGTAACTTCTATGGTGATGGCGTCCATAGCCCAGGCATCATGCGATGACGCTCCAAAACCAAGTCGCAACATATTCAGTGTATGATTTCCGAAAGACTGTTTTGTTCGCATATATAAACATATATATACATATATAATCATATATATATATACATATATAAAACTGGTGCTCTTTAAGCCAGCGACTGGATAGCCTTTTAAACCCGTTCTTTATCGCCGGGGTTGACTCAGATCGCCTCTGAGTAGGTTATTTTACAGAAGCAATTTATAAGCCCTCTTAATATATATATATATAATATATATATTATATATATATAAGGTGAGCTCAGTGGATGTCAGCATGAGAGTGGAATGACCTATAGACAGGAGCGAGAATTAAATGAGAAAACATATCAGTTGTAAGTCGTAGGACTCCGCATGGTTACAAACTCATGTAGGCCTATATACATGTACTGATGTATGCCTGTATGTATGTATCTGTGTATCTCCGTTTGTCAGTCTTTCTTTCTATCAAACTCAGAGTTGTCCACGGATCGCATCGACCCGCGAGTTGGGTCGGGCCGGGTCTGGTCAAGATCCTAGCGGGTCGGGTCCCAAATCCGGACCCATTTCGACCCACCGATTCTTTGCAGAACCTAGTTTTCAACTCTTTGCTATTCATAATGATAATCAGTTGAATATGACGAAAAACGTATACAGGCAACACAGAATTTGTTCCTTTTTACACCGAACTCGGTTCAAGCTGTCGTATGGAATTTGTTTAAAAAAAACAAAAGTCTGCGGATTTATTGCAAGCGTGTGAGTTAGCTGAGGAATCAACGCTGGGACATGCGGACCGGACTCTTACGTATCCCAATAACATCCGGAACTCTTATGCATATACTCGTGGAGAAAGTAAGTTTAGGCCAAAATAAATGGAATAAACGAAGGCTATCTTCTCATATATACGTCTTCACAAATCAATATTATGATCATATATGGCGGTCTGACCGTGCTGCGTTTTTACGACGTTACAATTTGACGATAGATATTATTAATTAAATTAGTACTAAAGGCGAGTCGGGTCGGATTGGGTCGGGTGATGCACGTCATTGGTCGAATCGGGTCGAGTCAGATATTTGGCTTTAGAAGTCGGGTCGATTCCATTTTCAATGGGTCGGTTTGGGTCGGGTCACGAAAATTGAAGCCAACGGACACCTGATCTGGCTGGCTGGCTGTCTTTTATATATATGTCTGCAGTCTGTATGCATGTGTCTATGTGTGTATCTTTTGGGTTATGTGTGCGTGTGTAGGTCATAATCTATATGTGCGTGTCTGACAGTGTGTGTCTGTCTGCCTGTCTGTTGCAAAAAGGAATATACAGAGGGAGTGGTGATCGGCGATATAGAGATCACGCAATGAATATTTATAGGCTGATTAAGCAAGTAGATTGGTAAGTGGCCACCGATCGTAACTTAACCGTTCGTTCTGTTGGTGGGACTTCTTTCGTGTATATAACACATATATATATATATACATTTAGCGGTCTGATTAGATTCATATTAGAATGAATATTACGGTGACAGACTCGCGCAAATGTACACACATACCTATTAATATGGATTAATTTGTGTATATATGTATAATAGTGCCTATATATATGTATATATATTGATGTTGGTGGAACTATACATGGAGGCTATACATGTGCTATAGATTTATCCGTATGTTTTAAACATTTTGCCAATGAGATGTGTTGCAAGGGATTCATGATATATGTATGTATGTAAATTGCTTGTTTGTATGTATGTATGTTTGTAATGTAATGTATGTATGTATGTAATGTAATGTACGTATCTATGTATGTGTGGTATGTATGTATGTATGTAAATTGCTTGTTTGTATGTATGTATGTATGTATGTTTGTAATGTAATGTATGTATGTATGTAGGTGTATGTATGTATGCATGTAATGTAATGTACGTATCTATGTATGTGTGGTATGTATGTGTGGTATGTATGTATGTATGCATGTAATGTAATGTACGTATCTATGTATGTGTGGTATGTATGTGTGGTATGTATGTGTGGTATGTACGTATCTATGTATGTGTGGTATGTATGTGTGGTATGTATGTGTGGTATGTATGTATGTATGTATGTATGTATGTATGTATGTATGTATGTATGTATGTATGTATGTATGTATGTATGTATGTATGTATGTATGTATGTATGTATGTATGTATGTATGTATGTATGTAAGTATGTATGTATGTAAGTATGTATGTATGTATGTATGTATGTATGTATGTATGTATCTATGTATGTATGTATGTATGTATGGATGGATGCATGCATGTATGTATGTATGTATGTATGTATGTATGTATGTATCTATGTATGTATGTATGTATGGATGGATGCATGCATGCATATATGCATGCATGCATGCATACATGCATGGGACGAGAGGAGAAGGAAGAAAAGAGAATGAAAAGTAAAAAGAAGAGGAATAGAAGACGAAGAAGAGCTGATGAAGAAGATGATGATGGGAAAGAAAAGTAAGAATAGGAAGAAAAACAAGAAGAGCAAGACAAGAAATACCCCACCAGAAGAAATGCAATTTCTCAACAATCGATATCATAACCAAACTTTTTTGGATTTACAGAGGAAAGATTTGCGAACAATCTCTGAGAATTTCATTGAAAATTTTTCATTGCTCCAAATATTACAGCTGTCTAAATTTGATATTCGGTATTTTCACAAATACGCAAAAAATAGACAGGCACTTGTAATTTTCGATGTCAAATAACACCACCTTTAATTGCAAATTCAAAAATATGTCATGCTGTACTATATCTCAAAGCATGTTCGAAGTGTCCGCCCCCAGCTTTCACATAAGCTCGAAGTCTTTTTGTGAAGCTCGGCGTGGCTTTGTTGATTGAGCCCTGCGGCAACTGGTCCCATATTAACTGCAAAACTATCTTCAGCTCTTCGATGCTCGCTGGCTTGGGATTAAATGTCTTGTAGCGCTCAAGCGTAGCTCCCCAGACGTGATAATCAAGAGGGTTAAGGTCTGGTGAGTTTAGTGACCAAGTTATCTTCGCCAATGAAATTACTGCAGTTAGTGGCAATAAAGCCACCAAATAAAGCCAACTTTTCTGTGGAAAATGAAATCAGGTGGTAGACAAGAATTGCAATCTTCAAAGGTAGCGGTGTGTCGGCGTGAAGTTTTTCGTTTACTTTAGCCTTGTCTAGGATGAAATGCAGTCTTCGCTTACCGCCGTAACACTCCAGCAAAAACCATGACATGCTTCGCAAACTTGGCTCTCTGAACCACCGTGCGACTTTCGTGAACATCGCGTTTTTGCCGACTCACCAAACACGGTCGTTCTTGGTGATTAACGAGCGGATTTAGGTAAAAGATTTTTTATTCAATGTGACAGCTGGGGCGAACACTTCGAACATGCAATGAGATATACTGCTTAACAGATTTTTGAATTTACAACTAAAGGTGGTGTTATTTGACATTGAAAATTACAAGTGCTAGCTCATTTTTTCTGCGTAATTGTGAAAATACGGAACATTAAATTTAGATAGCTGTAATATTTGGAGCAATGTAGGCCTAAAGTTTTCAATTAAATTTTTATGGATTGTTCGCAATCGTTCCTCTGTTAATCTTAAAAAGTTTGGTAAAGATATTTCTGTCAGTTGTTGAGGATTTGCGTTTCTTCTGGTGGGGTATTTTTTATTGAGCCGTGTGTGTTGATTTGTTTAACGACACCGTTCCACATCGAAAATGATTTGATATAGCCCTCCTCCTTTCTCCAAACGTATATAGCTTATATATGCCTTAACCTTATCATGGGCATATAATATGATATGTATGTATATAGGTAGGCCTATGCCTGTGTGCATATAAATATATATATATGCATTAGGTTTACTTTTCATAAACAGCCTGTAATAATATCCGTTTAATGTCAGCATTGGACTGATATAATGGAAAGGCGTTGGTCCTTGGCGACAATAAATGAAACGACGATCTAGTGGATCTTATGCTTCGATAACCCAGAACGTTCAGAAGTGCATTTGAAATTGTCTTATTTATGTAGCGCATGGCTCGAGATCTGTGGATATAGATATACATTCGTCAAGGGACCAGGTCCATTATCTGATTATTATCGACTGTTGCTGTGATGGCCAAATGAAATGCATTGAAAATCGAAACGAACGCCACTGATTATGGACCAATAAAATATTATGAGTGCCTCCCAGTTCAGCAGGAATTCCATGAGAGGAAATAATTTGCCCCCAACTGAGTTATGTAGCCTTTGTAGGAATCAGTGCAGAGCAAATAATGGAACTGCGACAAACACTTCGGAATATTCAAATGGCCGTAAAAATTAACGACGCTTAGAAATCCTTTGAAAAGACACGACAATCAACTCCATGCGTACTGAAAATTCCTTAAATTGAGAGCTTAATAAACTCAGTAGATTCGGTGAGGTCTAAATTAGACTGCGTTCTTTGTACCTACCAGTAGCCTAGAGCTAACTGAAAGGGTGGCAATGAGCGGAGTTAGGTGCACTGCCCAAAGGCGAAAGATTTGATAGAAATAATTTAGACATATATTTGTTAAATACTTATAAAACAACATATATTCATCGCGGAAAATAGTCTCTTGAAACAGTTTTCTGTCCTTAAAAAGAATTTCCTAGAAATTAAAAAATTATGTTTAGCAATAAATGGTTTTGTACATAACAGTTGAAAGGACTCTGATCTTCAATATTAGCCTCAAGAGTTCTTCTTCCCGCCACTTTCAGAATTCTCGTTCTATGTTTCGGAACTTATGAGCCTCAGAAACTGGTTCATAAATTTTCTTCTACCTTTAAAACTAAAATCAAATAACCTCAAATTTCTTTAAACTAGCTTCTATAGATAAATAGTCATAATTAGAGTCAACAACTCCCACAAAAACTGCCTCCAGTTCAACTTTTTTGAGTTTTACGCATGCTATAGGTTAAATACAATCAGAGTCTCAGACTGGATCCGTCTACAAATTCAGAAGGACCCCAACAAATGTTTGCGCTTAGGCAGTTGTTCAATTGCTTATCCAGAGGTGCCGGATCTCCTCCAAATAATTATGTAGATCTAGCCTATTTGTCAAGATAAGTTTCGAATCCATAATAGACAACATTGCCATTTGTTATTCAGATAGGCAGGCCTAAGCGTAAAATGTGTGAAATAATGTGCGTATATATGACCGAGTTTTGAAAGAAAACAAATATTTGGGTGGCGGGTCTCATGGTTGAGGAGGTGGATCTCAAATCCGAGGTTCTGGATCTCAGAGCCGGCAGGATCCGGCTGAATATAATCACTGCGCATAGGGTCCCGTTTTCTGTAAACGTGCCTCTGGATTTCATTAGGCCTATATAATAATAATAATAATAATAATAATAATAATAATAATAGTAATAATAATAATATGTCACATGTCACCAGAGACCCTAGAGAGACAAGCTACTTGTTCCAACGATTGTCAGTGTGCATCCAGCGCTTCAACGCAGTTGCCTTCAGAGGCTCTTTTGTGCTGCAGCTGTAGTTTAACCAAACAATATAACCACTTATAATAATAATAATAATAATAATAATAATAATAATAATAATAATAATAATAATAATAATAATAATGATGATAATAATAATAATAATAATAACAACAACAATGAGAATAATAATAATAGTAATAATAATAATAATAGTACTTTTGCAACAATGGACCTCGACAACGAATAGGGGCCGTTCCAGACGCTTTTATATTATTCTTAGGCCTAAATAATGTTCTATAGTTCCTGAGTGATCCTATGTACCTCGGGGCAAATTATAATAACAATAATAATAATAATAATAATAATAATAATAATAATTTATGCCCTACTAACCCACACAACTATTTTGTGTGCCGTTTTTTTACAGCACAGTCGTAGACGACAGCCGCGGACAGCGTCAAACTGATTGACTCAGACACGTGTCTTCCTATTGACAGAATCGTCAAGCTCATTGAGTCAATTAAATATTGCATTTGGGTGTGAGGACACTAAACTGCCTTGAAATTAAATGCGTATTAGAACGTAGGTCTAGGCGTGTTTCTCAATTGCACCCAGAACACTACGGAAGTGAGATTTGCTAAAGACTTCGTGCCTCACTCACAATTAAATCTAGAGGGGTTCTAGGACAGCTTCTTTTTCTCTTCCATTCTTTTCTCTTTCTTCGTTCAACGTATCCTCTTTTCTCCTTTCTTTTTTCTCTCTCTTTCCATTCGTCCAACTGCCTTTCCTATGGAAGTGAAATTGGACAGTAAAGACATCTTCATTCTGTTTTCTCTTCTGTTCTCTTTCCTCCTTCCTCTTCTCCTCGTTTCCTCCTTTGTTTTCCCTTTTTCCATCGGTAAAAACTCCAAACACCGCCATATGGAAGATTCTCCTGGGGCCACGCACACCCTCGTTACGCCAGCAGGCATAATTCGCGGTTGAATCAGAGGCCCGCGCAACGCTATATATCTAAACGGGAAACAAGAGGCCTTCCTGCAGTTTTCAAGCAGGATTCAAACCCGTTGGACGTTGCACAAGGAACAGTAGGCCTAAGCTTAATCTCTTCTCACATTGATGAACGACGGATAGAGGGCGCCACTAAAGCTAAATGGCAGCACATGCGCATATCCTACGGACTACTTTCGCCCGAACGAATTACGAAGCCGACGACGCCAGAGGTAATAGAGGTGCTAATTGTAAATGTCATGACTGACTGCAAAGGCGTGCAAATCATGCAGCCTTAGACGATGCGAAGAATCCATCCTAATCCGATCCGATATAATTGAATCTGACGCTTCGCTACACGCTCTACCTAATACAGAACGTATTGGGCTGCAGTGCCACACCCAATCACAGTTGAGTCGATTACACGTCAGGCCGCTGACAGTGGCTCCGTCAGAGATAATTAAGCTGGTGCTGAGTTGACATCATTTCTCATCTGTGCGGCTGTATTGAAGGGCGTAGCCTTAGACAAGTCTATTTGGAACAAAGCCTTTCCAGATGCACCGCGGCCGGTAAAATGTCAATCAAGATCTGTTGCGTGGACCGCGGCGGCGCGTGGATTTTTCAACGGTGGTACGAATTGTGAGACCAGTAGAAGTTTCAGTGTAACGACACTGTGTGATAACATAGATCATTAGCGTCGCCCTCCTCCTTAATCAGGCTTGGGACTGGCACTGTCAGAGTGCAAGCAGTGGAGGAGTTTCGCGCAAATTGTAATTGTCATTTCGACCATTTATAGAGCGCCGTTGCGACAAGCTACGCCTATGACGCTCAGCGTTGTATGCAAGACCTTAAACTTCAAGATCAAGACGAGACCGAGACAGTGAGGTACCGAGACCGAGACCGAGACAGTTAGGTGCCGAGACCGAGACCGAGATCGAGACCGAGACACTAGGTTCAAGACAGTTCGAGACAGTAAAAAACAAGTGATCCTAAGTAAAAGGCTGTAAAATACTAATGTCTCAGTTTTCGGGAATAAGGTTCATTTGTAATTTCAATTTGAAACTTAATTGTAATGTATATTGTATCAATTCCAAAGAACAGATTTTATATTGCCGAGTTTCATCTTTTTCGATATTTCTTCTTCTGCTTATCTTGTGAATAGTGTAAAGAAAGCATGTCTTAAATGTTCTAGACGATTTTAAAGAAGCAAATTCGATGCCAAATACCAAAGGAAATTATAAATTTGCGCATATCCTTACTCACCCTGAGAAACTAAAGGTTGTTCCGATAGTTTCGGTTATGGTGGTTTTGCATCAATTACAAACTAGTAGCCAATAGCTATTGTTTGTAAATAGGTCTAACTTCAAATTGCGTAAACGCAAACTTCACAGTTTCAGGTTCTTTCTCAGACATTTTTCCGCTTTAAGACAATTGAATTCATTTCAGTATCGCGCGTTGACCAGAATTATCGTTTCTCATAAATTCCGGTTGCAGCTTCTAGCGCAAAATTTTAAGACAGTTAACGCGAAACTTAGCGAGACCGCTTGTTCAAGACAGAACAAGACTTTCACTTCAAGACAGTTTATAAAAATTCGAGACACTACTTCGAGACCGAGACAGCAGGCAACCGAGACCGAGTCACTGTCTCGAGACCATACAACTCTGATGACGCTTTACAAAAGGGTTCACTGTCAGTGCAAATTAAGAAAACTGATGTTTGGGATAATAATATTTATAGAAGTACAGTTTCAACTGTTTTCTCAAAAAGAGAAGGTTTGGTTTTCTTAAATTGTTGCAAGGTGACTGATCGAGGCACGTGGGTGACGGTGGGTCAACAACCCGAAAGTCGATCCTATTACTGTATATAATGAACACATCTATTAGGCACCCTCATAGGCCTATCCCCTATGCGCAGTGGTCAATTTCAGCCGGAACGATCCGTTCCCACGCCTACTGGAGTGCCGTAACGGCGTTCCTGCACATTAGCCAGTAAGTTAAGCGGAACGCGTTTTAACTTTTTGCTCCGAAGTTTTGACAGCTAAAGCATTTGCACGTACGTGTTCTGTAGGCCGCTACTCAGAAATAGGGACCCTCAGAAATAGAGGAGGGTAGGAGAAACGCCAGTCCTAGAAGAAGGTGGGATTGGAGGAGTTGGAGAAGGTGAAGGCTTAGGCGTTTACGTGCAGGTGGAAGGGGGATGAGGTGTTGGAGGAGGAGAAGGAGGAGGACGAAGAAGAAGAAGAAGAAGAGGAGGTGGTGGTGGAAGTGGTGATGGAGGCGGAGGTGATGGAGGCGGAGGTGATGGAGTGGAGGACGTGAAGATGGAGATCAAGGAGGAGGAGGAGAAGGAGGAAGAAGAAGAAGGAATAACAGAGTAGAGGAAGGAGAAGGAATATGACTAGGAGGAGGAGAAGGAGGAGGAGGAGGACATTTGGAACATCTATGAGACAGTTGCGATAATAGAATAATGCTGAAAGCATCGCTCGATGTCAGTGACTAAGCCAATAGCCCCCTATGCAATTTCGCTATGCTAGCCAACGTTCAGATTGACTATTGGCGAGATGGTGAGTTAGTCTGCTTAGTTTCTGGAGAATAAACTTTATGCGCCATGAATAACTCAATTTCTTAGTTATCAACGAAAAAGCCAATGATTTCCAAAGGCTGTGGCAGATCTTGAAACAGCTCGATTGGCCTGTATGAAACAACCATGTCTTCTTCGGCATAAGATATCACTCATCAAGCAGGTCCTTGATACCTAGAAATTCAGACTTTGGGGCCAGTATACAGGAAGTAATAGGTTAGCGCAAGCTAGTTTCATCATTGAACGGGTGTCAAAGTCAGTGGCGTAGCGAGGGGGCGAGTTGGGAATCGTCCCAGCCAGCACTTGTCCTATAGGGCGGCATTTTCGGTAAAATAAATAAATAAAAAATATATTGTTGTATAAGTGGCATTCTTCAAGATTCTTGTTGCTCTTGCCTAAGCTTAGCACAATGCTTTTTAGCTTTTTCTCGACTTAAAACTATCACAATTGTAAGAGCGCCCACCCTCGTTGCATAAACAGTAAGATGTGAGAAAATATGGGGTCAGGCACACACTGCACGGGGCACAAAAAATGTTTTTATCCAAATGTATAGACGATTCTGGCAAAGGAAAATTAATAGGATATGAGCGGTAGATCGTTGTTGGAATTGGAATTAGCTTAAAACTAGTTCTTAATTACTAATTTATGAATTTCCTTCTGTATCATCACATCATAAATTATATTCCTAAAATCTTCACTGCCTTATTTCTAAAATTTGGTGCCCTAACATTTTGCGCCCTAGGCGGCTTTCTTTGTCGCATATGCCAGGAGCCGGCCCTGATAAACATAGCGTAAAAGAAAATTTTGAAATTATTATTATCACTAAATTTATTTAATTGAAGCCGACAAGATTATCTGCGCTGTTTTTTTATTTATTAGTTTCATATAAATTTGATTTAAACTCACTAACGTTAAATATAAAAAGAAAATATTCATGTATTTTGTGATTTGTTTTACTTTTGTACGTATTTTAGATTAAATTGGTTGCGGGAGTGTCCAGGAAGCGGGACTGCGCCGTGTCAAGTGCTTACAGCCTATCCATGTTGTTTAATATTTTAGTTTACTGGGTATGAAAGTATGAAACCGTACCGTATCCGTAATCTGTATGATAAGTTACCAGTTTCTAGTCTATTCTAATTACGATGCTCACTATAGTCCCATCATGATTAAATGGTATTATTTAGGATTTTATTTTCAATCTGTAGGTCTGTTTAATTTTAATTTTATGTGAACTTTATCATTTTATTTCTTGCTTGCAAGACGTTTAGCCTTGTCACTTTATTGTGAGACTTGATTTTTGCTTTATTAATGATTTATTTCTTAGTTAATACTATCTTGTTGTATTTTCTTGTTTTTATATCAAATGAAATTGAAATGATAACGCATTTTAGTTATTTAAACAGTTTTAATTTTGACTGTGCATATTGATGCTGTTGCTAACTGTAGCCTATGATGAATTGAATACTAAATAGAATAATCATAATGTATAATGAAAACACCTCAAACAAACTTCTTCAAAAAGGCGCGCCTCAAAAGGGCGACACGCAAAAGGGCGGTTTATGGTTTCATGTTCTTTTCTGAATAGACTATTCATTTGAGAGAACTTTATATTAAAGTAGGAGCTGGATTGATGAAAAGAATCATGCTTAAGGCAAAGCTGGATTCCTAGAAAGAATTATGTTCGAATAAAAGCGGGATAGATGAAAATAATCGTGCTAAAACGGAAGCGGGATCCTTTTGAGTGTTCCCCTTATGAAGCGGTCACCCTTTTGAGGTGCGCCCTTTCTGCGCGCTCTTGTAAACCATTTCATGTTAACTATAAAGAGAACCAGTCTGTGTGATGAGCGGAGTAGGGAATCAGCGTAGGTCTATGCGGCGCGTTGTATCTTGGGATAATCGTCATCGTAGGACAGTGATGTCAGTTAGTAGGCATATAGATTTAGTTTACTTTCAAAATGTTCTGAAGATTTGACAGTTTCTGTGCAAAATTATTCTGCAAATAGGTCAAATATTAGTAACTCTTGATTCAGCTGTTGTTGTTAAATTGATACAAATACACATATCACACATAGGTGTCACGTTCACGTGTAAATAATGACACGTGACCACCTAGCTAGTACATAACGATTAGAATGATCCGTTTATTAGCATCAATTCATTATCGTTCTTGACGACTTTCATTGTGTATTTCATTATTGTAATATTATCGGATTGTTATTTCGACAAATTTCTCGTTTCCCTAATAACCTCTTAAGCCCTCTTGAATAGGCTAGTGCCAGGCGCTTAGATCATCGTAGCGCTTGAGAATCTGGAGTTACCGATTACGCAACATCTGTTTTTGTATATTTATATAAAAAGCATTAATTGAGCTGGGCACCTCTGCATATTTGGATTAGACTAGAGCAATGGCAACAACCTTCTAATGTTTCATTTGACGCCTTTGCTGCATATTTCATGCTCTTATATTAATGTATGATTTTGCCTTTAGTTACGAAATGTCAATTGTTCTGGCTCAGCCTCGTTACATCTTTGGTGTGCGAGGTGGTGTGGCTGGCAATGTACACTATCAGGATGAGCACACGATCCTCTATCCCTCTGGCAGTTACATCGTGGTCTACAACATCGATCAGAAGACCCAGAAATTCATTCAATGCTCTGAAAAGAGCCACGGAATGACAGCAATTGCGATCAGTCCGAACAAGCGATTTCTAGCGGTGGCCGAAAGGGGAAATATGGAGAAGGGTGAAAAGGCATTGATCATCGTTTACGACCTCAGTCTTATGCGTAAGCGCAAGATACTCAGTCTCCCAGAATTTCGGTTCGACGAATTTGTTAGCCTGGCTTTCTCTCCGGACTCTCGTTTCATTGCTGCCCAGGGCAGCCAACCAGACTGGACTTTTGCTTGCTGGATTTGGGAGAAGTCAAAGCTTTTGTCGACCATAAAAACAACAAATCCACAGACAAATGGTCCTGCACATCAAGTAGGTATGAGAAATTCACATGTCTATTGATACCGTTATTGTGCACTTTAGTTAATTAGTTAATAGGCCAGTTAATTAGTATGAATCTGAAGGAGAGAGTGATTTGTATTAATTAGGTCAGAAGAGGAAATTGATTTGTTTGTTTATATTAATCTGCTGTTGTACATTTCAAGTATGAAACAAATCTGAATAATACGTAAGTAAAGTCGTGTGTGAATCTGGTACCTGTTTCCTAGTAAAATTTTATTTGAACCTGGTATTTGTTTCCTAGTAAAGTTTTATTTGAATCTGGTACTTGTTTCTTAATAATGTTGTATTTGAATCTTTAGAGCTCTTGCTTCTCAATGAGGCCACGAAAACAATTCAGAATATTTTTGTTTTGTAATGATGCATATATGCAAATTGAATCAATGATATGCGTTAGGCAAAATTATAATAATAATAATTTTCGTTTAATTTAAATCTGACTATCTCGAGTGATGACAAGCTATGACAAGAGTCTTATTTGACTGTTGGCAGCCATGCAAGACGGTCTTTACGTTATACTTCTGATTTATCCAATGCTGGCGCCTAGCGAAAGAAGGGCTAGTCAGCCTTACAGGGAGTACTTGATTCCCCAGCTCTGCATGCCAGTGTGTTATCTATTACTCAGTTGATACTCCATGCTATGCCAATGTTACTTCACATGGTCATACTTCATCTTGCTTCTTCTTACTGTTCTAGTTAAGAGATGATATGTATAATGTGAATATATATATATAAATATATATATATATATATATATACATGATTTAATTATGTTCTAATTAATATTTGAAATACAGTTGATCCAGAGAACCAGTTTTGTCATGCCCCTCTCACCTTAAATTTCAGGCACTCCTTTGCTGTGTGGTTATTCAGGCATCTTGTATAGTAAAGATCTTTCTGGGAATACTGGAAAACTGATGTAATTGGTCAGCTTCTCACATCAACAAAACGAAGGTAATAAAATCCCGGTAAACCAAAACTTTAGTCACCAAAGTTTCTTGAAAAGGCACTGTTTTGAGTTAGATTGATTAATTGATTGATTGATTGATGGTATTGTCTTTTGCAGGTTAGTTTCCATTCCGAAGACAACGCTCACATGTGTGTTGTTGGTGCTGGAATATGTAAGCAGTTTCGCTTCAGTGAGGGCGTCTTCAAGCAGTTCGCCTTTCAGAAGTCTGATCCACTGAACTATTTATGTCATGCCTGGGCCAGTTCAGAACTACTTCTGGTTGGCTCGGACAATGGAAAAGTCCAGGTCATGGAACTGGGAGAATTGAAGCACGAATTTACTATCTCCACTCTCACCCCTCCTCCTGTCAGTCCAATCCATCCCGAGAAAAGATCTGGGTATGTACTTTTGTTAGATAATTACAATGTAACTTCATTATATGACAGATGGCTGTAGTGCAAGTGTTTTCATATGTTGAATTGGTCAGTATGTTATTTTGAAATGATGCCTGACAAAACTGGGTTTCCATTTTCATTCCATCAGGTAATTGAAGGTTTTTTTTGTCTGTGTCACTGTATTTTTTTAACCATTCCTCTGTTATTTGACATGAAAATATGGTAGAATTTCCATCTATGATGTGTACAAATGTTGCATCCTGTATTCCAGAATTCATCCTTTACCGGTTCAAGAGTAGTAAATAAAGCTTATCTATGTTTTTTACACAGCATGGGTAGCATTTTGAGCTATAAGTTTCAAATTCAATGCATGTAATACTGCAAAGATCCCATTTTTGTTTAAAAATGCACAGATATGAAACATGCAAAATAGATGCCTTCTCATTTTATGATTGTGGTACATCGTTTTGTTTAAAAACATTTTCAGATACAATATTATTTATTATTTTGTCCTGCGGTCATAGTAGCCATAGATTGGCGATAGAAGCAGAATGAATAGTGTTCTGAATATTTTGATATACTTAGTGAAAAAGCAGAAAACAAATAGCATTACCCCTTACCACTCCTAAGGCCGCTGTGAATGGCCAATTTTAAAGCATTAGCTATAATAATTGGAGTGGCAAGGGTTAAAGTAACATATGGCCTCTTGCTAGATCATGTGAGTTGCAATGGGGAATGTGATGATTCTATGACTAGGATGATGACTGGCTCTAATTTACACAGCTGTACTTTTTGACAAACAAAGTCTGCAACCTGAGCTGTCCACCTGCAGAAACGGGCTGATAGCTGGTTTTTGTTTTTCCATCTAGATCTTTTTGGTCGATGTTCAACTCGGACATCCCTATAGGTTCTCAACAAAATAAATTTTCCGACGTTGCTGCGATGTTTTGCATTTGTTCAGGTGATATCGAAATCCCAACGGAGTAGTCGAAATGCCAGCATTTCTGTTGAACACACGGACGTTTTGGTTAAACTAGGATGGCAAGATCCTGAATCATTTATCAATATAATCCGATATATATGGTGGAAGAACATAAAAGCGATGACTGGCTAACGAAGCAGATGATTCCATTGGGATGTCTTGATGGTGACCTGGACTGTCAGCTCTACCCTAATGCAATGCAACAACTTTCTTCTGAATTATGGTTTTCCGGGTGTTGCACTCTTCTTGTGAATTGGTTGAGGCATGCTCGGCTGCATTTTTGAGTGGCTTAAGCTCCCGGATGTTTAAAGCGTGAAAATAACAGTTAAATGGCTCAAGTTCGGATTTGATGATGAGCTTGGTGTTGAGCTTCTATGTTTAAATTCATCACAGCATCCAAGGTTTTCAATTGCAGTTTAAGCTCTGAAAGTGGCAACTCGGTTCAACTTATACACCCTTCTTAGCTCACAATCCATATATTATCATATGGTCCCACACAGCCCACATTCCATTTACATTCACATGACCCACAATCCACCACTAGTTATAAGTCCTTAGGATCCACAATCCATAAATTTCATGTTAAGTGAATTCTGATTAATGCTTTGTTTATATTAATGCTGAGGAAGCTGCTAGATCTGATTAGTTTGAGAGCACATGCTGTCTTTTTACATTGGGTAGACAATTATAGTCTTTGTGTTATTGTTGGATGTTAATAATCCTGTTTATCATTAATCAAACAAACCATGGACCTCTGAAAAAACGTTGATAGAGTAGTCGCATGCAAACAGCTAACTTACCTCAAGTTATTAGCATTCAGCACAGACCAATGGTGACTGTTTTAGTTCCCACGACTTACAATAAATGTGGACAGAGTGTAGACATTGAACCCAAAGGTAATTGGTTCAGTTAAATGGAGACTGCGTTGATCTCATAGTGATTCGTAAGAGCAGGATTGCTTTGCTGAAACCCGACGCTGGGAAATTGTTAGCTGTTAGTCTCCAGTAAGGTCTCTGAATTGCAATACTGCCTGTGAATTGAGAAACCTGCACGCTGCATCAGTGTCTCTAAAACAAAGTCTCTTTAGCCCTTAATGAGCTGTGCAGAATACATATATGTTGCTATATTCAATGTACTGATCGTTAATCACAGCCGATACTTTTAAACAACACTTCTGAACATAACTTAGAATTTCGACAATCTTGACCATTCACATTGAGGACATAAATCGTGCAACGTTAAAGTGCGTCACTTTGAAACAGACGAGCAGTACGTCGATTCCAGTGATGCATTGCTCATGTAGCGAAGACATTAGCCTCACTCCAGCACGGGAGCACTAATGACTTATTAATGTATTATGCAGGTTCGGCCACAGAACTATAAGCAGTTGATCAGAGGGAGCGCGAATTGCGAGTGCGTTCATGCATAATGCATCTTCCCTCTCAGTTCAGATGCATCTCGGTTTCCCTATCTGACAGCTTGATTGTTATGGAGCCATTATTCCGTATTAGCTCTAAAATGTAGATGTTCCTTATATGAAAAAATTTAGAGCTGCCATTCGACTGCATTCATTTGGGACGACCATTCGACATGGATAATTTAGAATGATTCTGGCGTTGGATGGGCAATTTTTGGGCATAAACTATTTCTGTCAAAACATGTTGGCACAGGATATCGAAGGGGATGGTGATCATGCTGGTGATTGTGATTATTCCAATGCTACAATGTCCATTGTGTTTTAATGTTATTGTTATTGTTGTCGTTCTGACTGTGAATATCAATTCGTCATCAACAGGGTAGTAACAGTAGCTGATTAGCTGTTGGCCGCCGCTTAGATATCAGATAACCTCTCTACTGAGATCGGAAAGAAGATTATTTCTGATATTATCGGGGATTAAGGGTCTGAAGCCAGATTACTTAAGGCCAAGGTCATATCAGTCAAAGTCATACCGTTATGGTTCGTCAGAAGAAATAACGTAATTTTTTAGACAGCTTACGTAGTGCCATTCCATTGATCTGTGGTGCTAGCGTAAATGATGTTAAAAAATGTCACTTTTAACAGAATTATATCGATAAAGAGAATTATCGTCAATAATCAAAAGGAGTGCATAGAGAACTAGAACAGTGACTAGTGGTGGATCTACCACACCCCCATAGAGCTCAGCCAACTGCACCATGTCCAAGCTATTTGAACCAGTTTACTTCAACAGTGTTAAGAGAAGGGGTAGCATCTGTTGCCCATGGTAATTCCACTGCCAAGTGATTGCACCTCATTCATGTATATCAGTCGCTATCAAAATTATGTACATTCATGTCATTTTTCAACTGAACTATGAAATGCTCATAAGAAGCGCTATAAAATATTCCATAGCAATTGCAATTTCCTCTTTACTAACTGGTGAGCCAAATGCATCTTTTTGCTGTCTCAAGACAACTTTCTTTCTCGCACGGAACCTCTGCTTGGCATGTGCTGTCAGAGGTGCTATATAAATTTATGCTTACAATACAATGCTATAATTACTTATTTAGGATAGATCAATGTGGGTTAAGCGTAAAGTTTCTCTAAGCCATATCTTGTTTTGGTTGTTGATGATTTAATCTTGCGAACGAAACTGTCTTCGCTCTATGGTTCTTTGCTCTGTGGTTTGTTGCCATGTAACTGAACAATATATGGTAGGTCTACTACAGACAGCAGTTATTCATTAATGCACTAGATTACCTCTGTCTTGTGTAGCAGCAGCAATTTCCTGTGGCCGGCTTTGTCAATGCTTTCTGATTACAATGTTCAATTCTTTACAGATCAGAGACAGATATCAACAAGGAGCGTCTGACTGTTGTGGGGGGCGAACAGGTCAGCGGGTTACCAGTCACGGCTATTGTAGCATTCGCCAAAGGGTTTGCATGTGCCGCGGGTCCTGGGCTTGTTCATCTGTATGAGAAGAGTGAGGAGGACTACTACAAGAAGATTCGAGAAATACAGGTCAATTCAATGTCACCAGATTTGCCACTTTATTGTAGGCCTACTGCATGATAAAAGACATTTTACTAAGCTTTCTTTTGGTTATTTGTTATTCGAATGTAATCTGAAGAAGGTGATTCATGACAATGATTCAATACATATAGCTTAGTTGAATGGGAACATCTTTTGTTTTAAGAGTTACACTCGGGTGCAGTGGTGTTCAAAGCTGGAGGACACGTTCTGTGCAGTATATATTGCTGTAGAATGTGTGTTACTTACAGCAATCAATATTTTGGGAAAGTTTCATTCAGATTCTTGGAGTATTTGACGCTTTTTAAGTTTCTTTGGCTCTTGTGTAGATTTCCTACGATTCCTAGAGTATTGATTCTTTTAGTTATTTTGGTTCTTGTATTGAATTCATCCAGATTCCCAGAATATTGATTGTTTCAAAGTTGCTGTTGGTTCTTGTGTAAATTTCTCCAGATTTCCTAGAGTACGAATTCTTGTAAAGTTTATTTGGTACACTACACATGTAGATTCTTTCAGATTCCTAGAGTATTCATTCTTGTTATTATTTTGGTTATTCTATTCTATTTATGGATTTATAAAGCGCCTCTCACAGTACAACATATCAGAGGCGCTATGAAATCTTGTCTAGATTTAACCCAGATTCTAAAGTATTGATTGTTGTAAATTTGCATCAAGTGGTTCTTTAACTGGTTGCATTTGTTCTTGCTTTGATTCCTTCAAATTTTCTAGCATATTGATTGTTGTTGTTACTTTGGTTCGTGTGTAGATTTTTAATAATTTCCTAGAGTTTTGGTTCTTGTAAAGTTGCTTTGGTTCTTGTGTAGATTCCTCCTGATCCTTACAGCATTGATTCGACGCGATGTCAAATGCAGGTCTTCCATAGCCTTGTTATCAGTCCATCCGAGGAAACTGTGATTGGCTGTACAACATCCAATCAGCTCTACTTTTATCCTCTGACCGCGCTTGAAGTTGCAAAGGTACCAAATCATTTTAAGATAACTTCAATTACTCTCTATTATTACTAATTAGACTATTTTTTTTCACTTGAATCCTTTGGTTATTCTTTAGCTGTTAATATTTTTGTTCTTTTCGATGCATCTATCATTCAACATCTGAATGTTGTAATGTGCTCTTTCTCCCTAATCTACCACTGGTGTGCCACAGACATGTTAATAATGATAATGATCATTATAATAATATTCATCAAGAAATCAGGGCCATTGGATAGTGGTCTAATTTAAAACTGTATGTGTGAATCATTTACTGGCTCCTGTTTAAGAATTGATTACACTGTGACTAATCTCAACCTAAATTCTATTAATGTTGTATTAAAATTTGTAAATATATTCGGTTACAATTGAAACTTAACAGGAGTCCCAACAGTAATGTCATATGTAGGATGTGCGTATGTCAATATACCTGTCCTGTATACACTTCATTATTATGTCCAAGTCCAACAACATAATGGGATCATTTTATGTAAAAGAGGTAAATGCATATGTTATTGCATTAAGGTAAAGAAGCAGGACCTCGAAGGCCATAGGTGTGAAAATGCCAACCCCTCTGACTTGACATGGTTCTCATAAGCAGTTTGGAGCTTATGGTGAGGGAAGGTATTGCATTAGAGGGTGAAAGCAGATGGGTGTTGTGCTTATGGTGTAATACCAAATATGGTGAAACATTGGTTATCCTGGTATGATGCCTTGTTAGCTGCCCTTGTGAGGTTCTTTATAGCAGAAGAGGAGGAGTCCCATAAGCTAGTCCTCAGGCAGCCATGGGCATGAAGTGTAGCGACTTTATTTTCTTGGCCTCGGGATATGAAGCCACAGATGAATGGTCCTATCCTCACCATCTTATCTTTCAACCTACAGTGTACAGTCAATGTAACTGAGTTGGAGCAGAAATCTTGAACCAAATCTCTGGGATTTGAACCTCGACCTCTCGATTGAACCCCGACTTCTTGATTGAACCCCGACCTCTTGATTGAACCCTGACCTCTTGATCGAATGGTTAGCATGATAACCACTACACAATCGAGTAGATGATGAGTGCAGGGTATTGTTTAAATACTCAGATACTTGCATACATTCATGGAAACAAAAGGAAACCAGTTAACATAATTTCAATACAATTTGCACTTCAGTTATTTTGATTTCAGAGCGAAACGGTTGAGTTTGAGCTGATTTCTCAAGTGTTTCACTCCAGTGTCATCACTGGACTTGACCTGTGCATAAGAAAGTCGCTTATTGCGACGTGTTCCATTGACAAGTCCATCCGCATCTGGAACTACGAGACCTGGTAAAACCAGTTCTTTATACTCTATCCTTGTTTCAGTTTTTAAAGGTTGTCCTTCTAATTTGTTTGAGATAGTGTGTGCAAGAACGTTTGTGTCTGTGCAACATTTTGTAAATTGTAAATTATGACCATATCTAAAAGTCTATGGTGACAAGTTCAGATAACCTAAGTAAAAGTCCATTGCCTAAAGATAAATAAAGGGATTTAACATTATCAGCCATAGAACAAAAGTTTCTGAAGTAAGGTAGGCCGCAGCCGGCTAGGAGTCTCGATTTGCTTGTGTGCGCTGGCTTCACGGCGCGTGCGCACTCACCCATGTGCACAGCATAGACGAAACATTTGGTGTCATGATGTCGAGCATGTAGTTTGGATTTTGGTGGATATTGGTTTCAGAATTATTTTCATCATAAAATTATATTTGAGGAGTTTTTACATATTTCAAGTTTCGACTGTGCAACATTGTGATTCAGTCAGTCTTTCATTATGTTTTGTAGATGATTGGTACATCAATCAATTCTTTGGTTAATTAATTACTTAGACACAATGAATGTCTCTGTAATGTAAGGTTTTGATCACACTGATGAAAACGAATTTTGATGTCATTGAATGAAACATTTGGAAAGATTGATATAATGCTTTGGATGGGTACAGAATTTATGACAGCATATTTCATGAAAGCTCTCGGTGCTGACAACAATTAGATATGTTTGTTAGAAATATTAGATGCTGTGGTTAATGGCAACTGATCATATTTGGAAAGAGAGTTAAATGTCATCATCTTCATTGGCTTCATGAGATTTTAGGCATGAATAGCATATTGATTATATATGGATTTATTTATTCATTTCATGTCTTATTGCACGAGCATAGGCATTTTTTAAATAACTAATTGATAGCTTATTTTTTGCTATTTCGTGTACCCTAACTTTCCGGTACTACCTTGATATTCCTGGTATTACGTAGTCCCTAACTTCCCTGTAATATATGCTGAGCACTCTGTTCCAAACACCTGTTTGCATCATTCCCTCTCTGCCTGCATGTCCAGCCCTCTACCTGTATAGAAAACTGGATAACTAGCAAGCCATAAATATTTGTATCTTGATTGATCATTGATTGCTATACCTGTCTATTGATTGGTTTTTATCCTACCAATATCTTTCTTGCTTCATATCAGTCTGTTTGCCTTCCTGCTTGCCTGTCTATCTGTTAGGCAAGCAGACAGTGATACAGGCAAAGATTGACCTGTCTGTCTGCCTGCCTACCTGTCTGTCTGTCTGTCTGCTTGCCTACCTGTCTGTCTGCCTGCCTGCCTGTCTGTCTGTCTGCCTACCTGTCTGTCTGTCTGCCTACCTGTATGTCTGCCTGCCTACCTATCTGTCTGTCAGCCTGTCTTGTCTGTCTTAATCATTACAAGCCTTTGAGCATTTTCTACTTGTAGAGTTCACCATAGTCAGACCTTGTCAACAGAGAGATGTGTTGCTGTTAACGGCCACATTATTATTTACGATGATCGCAATGACAGAAGAATGCGTTGACCAGCAGCATTGTTTGTTTTGCATTTTATTCCAGTGAGCTGGACATCTACAAAGAGTTTTCCGAGGAAGCCTACAGCATAGCCCTGCATCCGAGCGGACTCTACGTTCTGGTCGGGTTCGAGGATAAGCTGAATCTGATGAATCTGTTGATTGATGACATCAAAACATTCCAGGAATTTGATATCAAGTCCTGTCGTGAGGTAAAGGAAACACTCCCATGGATTGTTAATACACCATGGAATGTTAATACACCATGGAATGTTAATACACCATAGAATGTTAATACACCATGGAATGTTAATACACCATGGAATGTTAATACACCATAGAATGTTAATACACCATGGAATGTTGATACAACATGGAATGTTAATACACCATGGAATGTTAATACACCATAGAACGTTGATACACCATGGAATGTTAATACACCATTCAAAGGATCTTATGGTGGCAAAAGACATAGACTTTGCTACTGTTATGATGATATTGTTGCTCTTGATATGATTACAATGGAGATGATGAGGATGTTGTCAAGACAACAGCAACAATAATGTTGATGCTGCTGTAGAAAGGAGACATTGATGATGATACCAATGTGATGTATATTATTGTGACATTACAGTCAATGTGATGTTGATAACTTCAGGTTGATGGTGAGTGTGAAAGTCTGTCAAATCAATTTAAAGGCGGTGTACCAACCTGTCACGTGTACATGTGTAGATATGTCTATATAATTATATATTTATATTATAGAAATATATATTATATATTCTAGTTATGGCAATGGTTAAAGATCTAGCTGCACAGTTCCACAGTGCCAGCAATTATTGCATGTTGTTAAATATTTGTGCTATATAAATTGGAAATTAATATATGAGGGCGACAAGGCAGTGCGTTTGCAAGCGGTTAAATAGCGTGCATACTTACTTACTAACTTCATTATGGTGGCTTGAGATTGAAGCAATGTGATGTAGCTTGGATGTGACATTGACTTCTGTGCTGTGCCAACTAGGTTGTGTCATCTGTTGACCATGGCTGCCTACTTCTTTGCCATTTGGGGATGGTAATGATGACCACTGGGAAAGCAAGGAATGTATCACTTGATGAGTGGAAGGGGAACTGCCGTACAAAAGCACATAGTTTTCTCTTTCATGGTCATTGGGGATGATGGAGTCTTGGTGTGTTGAGGGGTTGTCTGCCATGTATATCCATATCACAGTTAATTGTCGCTTGTCTACTGATGCAGAATACTTTCCTGTTAGAACTGTTTCAAAATGACAGAAGAAAACTTCTCTCAGAGGAATCCGAGATTTAAATGAGGCTTTATATTTATATAATATATATATTATGTTTATATATAATTGATATATATTTTATATACATATATGATATACATTACATGTATAATATATATAGTATTATATAGCCTCCTATATATAGATATATAAAACTGAACTATGAATTTGTCTAGGTTGCCTATGTAGAACTCTTTCTAATGCCTGCAAACAGAGGCCTTGATTTATCATTTTAAGGTCACCAGATAAGCTTCTCAATTTGGATTTTGCTCTTTCTAGCTCTGTGTGACTCAGTTTTATTGCCATCATGGTTTACTGAGACCGTTTGACCATGTAATGACTGGTTTGATGAGCGTGTAATAACCAAGTTTATGATTGTACTTGCTGGCCTGGGTGAGGCGTGCCATTGTGTAGAGATCATAGAGGCGCTATATAAATTCTGATTGATTGATTGGTTATGGAGATATGAATTTGGTTGCAAATGGCCTCCCACATAGAATTTTGTATTTGGCGGCATAGAATTTACATTCTTTTAATTACTGATTATTGTAACATAATGTAACAGAGAATTTGCTTAGCTCCTTTTCCATGTATTTGCTCAGAAATTAGCATCGTTATTGCAAATATCCTCCCACGGTTTTGCTAACTGATGTAAAATATTCTTATTAATCATGACATTAACATCATTTTAGTCTTGCTACAAGAACACCTCTGAGTAGAAATCTGGAAAGGGTGCTATGTAAATGTCTGATTACATTTCTTGGAATTCTCATTCTTTTATCGCAGTGTTGCTTCAGCCGTGGCGGCCATCTGTTCGCTGCTGTTCTCGGCAACATCATCCAAATCTATTCGACGACGACATTCGAAAACGTCTCAAACATGAAGGGTCACAACAACAAGGTGTGCTGTATCGTGTGGAGTTCCGATGACAGCAAGATCATCTCTTGTGGATTGGATGGTGCGGTTTACGAATGGGAGGTGCTGTCAATGCGCCGTGTCGGGGAGAATGTGCTGAAGATGTGCCAGTACAGCGCCGTCGCGCTCAGTCCAGACGGAAAGACGATCTATGCCGTCGGATCGGACATGGCGATCAAAGAGATCATCGACTCCCAGGCAGGAAGCAGTTATAACCAGTGTATTTATTATAAATTTACATGATACAAATATATAGTAATATATATGTATATATTTACATGATGTTATTGTATAATAGTATATAATATATATTTACATAATTTATGTGCATATCTGCATATGTATATGTGACAGATAGAGTGTGAGCACAGTGTGATTTGGAAGCCAATGTGGCTTGTTGTTAAAGTGTTAATTCCTGGGTGAACTCAATCAGATGTAGTGTTTCGGATTTTGATTCTGTTTGCTTTCTTTTTATTATTATTTCTGATTTTGACTCTGTTTGCTTTCTTTTTATTATTATTAGCATTATTATTATTATTATCATTATTATTATTATTTTTATTATCATTATTATTATTATTATTATTATTATTATTATTATTATTATTATTATTATTATTATTATTATTATTATTATTATTATTATTATTATTATCATCATCATCATCATCATCATCATCATCATCATTATTCTTAACTGCCACTCTGCCATCGTAGTTCAAATTCACTTTTTTCCTTCAAAAAAGCGGCTCAAAGTCACCATTTCCCCTTATCTTACAAGGATTTGGAAATCTAAGTGCATCTTCTCCTGGCGAGTGCCTATTCACACCTTTGATTCGTGACCTTGCGCACGTTACAAATTTAATAAATGAATAGATAAATATAGAATCGATTAGTACCACTGTCCAATGCAAAAGGAACAGACCAATTCATTGGGACACAGAGAATGTTATTACGCTCGATTTTATATTGCTATCCTATATTACCTTGACGCTGTTTATTTTCGATGAGAGTTTCGTCGGGTGGGATCCTTCACCCCCACTTGCCCGTTTCAATGGGTGCCATGCCATTTAAGGTCCCCCGTGTGCCGATCACACAGGCCTGAGATTTAAATCTCTGGAATAATGAAAACTGAGAAACAGCCTATTGTGGATGAACAATCCAATACAAAACAAATGATTAACATCTCTGCCTTCCACTCGCTAGGGGACGATGGTAAAAATGAGCTGCAGTAGGATGTGATGGACGCCTAAATGGCTGCCAGACAGTTGAATTCGACTCCAGTGAAAATAACTGTTGTCATTCGTTCATGATATCTGCAATTATACTGCAGTCTGACAGTTTGAATTAAAACTACATTTGAATATGCATTAATTTTGTGTTACACCACAAGGTGATGAAAAAAAATATGAATGCTGATAGAAATGATTCTAGTGAAAGTGCTATGTCTGCAGGCTATTAAATAAAAATTTTCTTTGGGATTCATTTCTACCTCATGTCAAACGATACATGTATTTTAGACTGTATATATAATTATTACGATAATTACATGGATACCTATTTTGATGATCCTTTATGATGATAATAATTTGCATGAAGAAAGTATTTATTATTCTTAATGCTGTTTTTAGTATTATTTTATAGTTAGAAACTTTATTTAATTTTGGCTTAGATATCATTTTCTTATAATATCTAAGACAAAATGGCCACTGTATAAGTAGTCAGAATAATGCATCTTGTCTTGTGTAAGATTTGAACTTTGTATCTTTGCAGCCACTTATTTTGATCAAGACCACGCTATGCCTGGCTAAGCTTTATAATGAATAAAGTTCATTCAAGTCTTCTTGTTCGTTTTTCTGATGATTTCCTGTATTTCACAATCGGGGAAAGTTAACAGCGGTTATTCGTTCAAATTTCAGGTCATGAGAGTAGTTGATGCGCACGAGATGGTTCTGTCTTCGATCGCGTTGTCTCATACTGGAAAGGTGATGTTCGTTGGAACGATAGCTGGAACGATTCGATCGATAAAGTTTCCTCTCACTGTTCCTGGCGAATGGGTCGAGTTTCAGGCTCATGAATGTCCAATCACAAAGGTTCGTTTGTGACGTTCTCATGTTGATTGCTATTCCCTGCCATATGTGTGATTTGGGACTCCTGTGATTAGGCCTCTGTGTAACATGACCTAGACACCCAGAGTTGAATGTTTTAACCATAACCATATGGTTTTATTATTCACCTCAAACAGTTGAATACAAGAATAAGACTGCATTGTAAAACAGTATTACAAGGGATAATAGGGAATGTTGATAATGACAACAATGATTTGGAGCTTGCTCTCTTTCTCTCGCTCTTTGGTTGTGAGCTCCTCTGAGCGGTGTTCGTGATGTGACCCTGCCCTGTTCTATCCTCGGCCTTCCTCAAAGCTGTGTTCATTCATTCATTCATCCATTTATATAGGGCCACTTCAAGAAAGCTACTCAGAGGTGCTCCCAGTCAAGCTTTGGCCAAAGTGAAAGGATTCGAGCATAAGGTAAAATAGAAAGCAGGCAAATTATTCTGAGGCATGTGCGAATGCCAAAGTTTGGCTCTGAAAGTCCGTTCTCCACAATGATTTGTGCAATGATTATAGCAGTAACCTTCACACCATGCATGAAATTTTAACTTGGACTTCATTCTCCTATTCCATTTAGACTGAGCAAATTGGACTTTATTCATTAGCTGAACAATCATTCAGTGAACAAGGTAAAATTACACCACCTTAGAAGAATTGTATGCTCTCCTAAGGTGTGATTTGTATTTGAAATTGATCATTTTTATGATGTCAGTATGTGATGAGCATAGGGCACAATCCTTCGGTGCACCAAATTAAACTGTAATCAGGTAAATATCCAGTCTGTAGGACTGTTCGTAATTCCTGTAAGGTGCTTGCTGATGGTGATAATACATTACAATATTCACGTAATTCCAGAATATCCAGCTGACATGGCAGTAATTGGATCTACCTTCACAGTTCGACAGCATCGTAGTTTGTTCAGATCATTTCATCGTGTACCCCTTTAGCCTCTAATACATTACTCTATTGACACAACTTGGCCGAGAGACTGAACGTCCATGCCATCTGTCAGCTATCAACCGGAATCCGTTGGTTGGTTCCACACTTGTGCATGTGCCCACCACTGGTGACTCTTTCAGCTTACTGTGCATGGCTTTGCTATAACTGCATATTCACTATTGATGACATTTAACATAATTTAGTGCCTCTGAGTAGATATCTTGAACGAGGCGCTATATAAATGTCTGGTTACATTATATTACATTGGTGATGCTCATTTCTAATGTCACACATGGGACAGAGATAGATGACGATGCACTATGTTGTGGTCATTTCAGATAAAGATGACCTATGATGACCAATACCTGATCAGTGTCTCTGAGGACTCGTGTGTTATGATCTTCAAGGTCCAGGACAAGGAAGGTCATGCTGTCAAGCGAGACAAGGAAGTCAAGTTTACTGAGGAAATACTCATCACAAAGGGTGACCTCGAAGAAAAGGTCAATTGACGCATACTAATCATCTGTACCTGACATCAGTGGCGTAGGCAAGGGGGTTTGGGGGGTTAAACCCCCCCTCATTGGCATAGTTGAAAATATTTTTTAGCAACAGCCTACAGAATAAGTTGGGATAATTTTGGGACCGTAACCCAGGAATAACAGACACTCAGTGCAGCATACGTGCTGAGCAGCAGCTGTGGCATAGATTTGATATATACCTGATACCGTATACCAGAGTAACTCTACTTTGGCAGGGTGTAAATGAAGCAGAACTTAGCCTATAATGTGACAAGCGCAATGTATCATTCAATTATTTTACGATATAGGACAGGGATATAAGACAGCTGTCATAACTCCTATACGTAGTATATATATGACTATATAAAATGGGTGTGCGTGTATATATTTAACTAATGTATATATATTAAAAATATAAAGAGATAGAAAGAGAGACTTATGTATATAGGTCAGTTCCTCCTTACACATGATCATTGGACACATTATATGTTCAGAAGTTTGAAACAGTTGAATATAAATGATAAATTAGACAAATTGCTGCATTGTATAGTGGATCGGTAAAATCAGTAAGCAGATTATCTCTCGCTGGAAGGTGTTGTGGTAAGTTTAACTAAACATTGTTATCTCTTGCATGCTATAAGATGTTGGGGTAAGAATAGCACTAAGCAAAGCTAAGCGATCATTAGCAATGGCTCTGAACGTATTGGGATTCGTAGTGGCAGAACTAAGGCTGTGGTATCGTCGTCTTTCACGCAAAGAAACGGGTAGTGTGCCAAAAAATGCTTTGGACGCAATGCATTTGTGTCATTCAACAGTTCATCCAAATATTACAAAGTTGTTGCAAATCTTGGCAACATTACATTGTCTGTACCAGTGAGTGCTCTTTCTCAACACTTTGCCGTCTGAAAACATATCTCAGGAACTCGACAAGCAAAATTAGGCTGAATTGATTTGCTCTTCTACATGTTCACCTTGAAATGACCCCAACAACCGAGGAAATAATCAATGAACTACTAAGGAAGCGAAGATTAGATTTTGTTCTTTGAAGCCAAGCAAGTTAAGACCAATATATACCAGATTAAGGATTAAGGAATGATTAAGGAATGAATAAATAAGATAGGCCATAATGACAAGAAAACTGAACTTCTACTGATAATCAGTAGAACAATCATCAGAAGAAGAATATTAGCCTACTAAGATGTTAAGAAAAGAAAATCTGAGACTGATTTGCATAGGCAGGGCTATTTTATAATCATATCAAATTTAAGGCTTGAGTATATGTTTGTAATTTTTTTCCATTGTTATAAAATAACTAGCTATGCGCCCTAGCCGATTTTAATAAAAGTATTTATATTTTGTAATATCACAAAAAAACTGTTGCAGTGCAAAAAAAGGCTAAAATTAAAAAAATCCTGGCTCATCGAGCCCCCTAATTTATTGTAGATCTAGTGGGGAAGATGACTATCCCAAAAGTGCCTACACTAACCCCCCCTTGGGAAAATCCTGCTTACGCTACTGCCTGACACTGTTTAGTTTATTGAAAATTGATTGTTGCTGCTTCTGTGAATATCAATGTGTTTCCTCAAATTGGAATGTGGCTACAGATGAAATTGGTGTGTAAATGATGTATGTTGTAAATTATAATTGTTTATTGCATATTTTAAGAAATGTATTAATTGGGATAAAAAAGGAATTAACACCCATACTTAGCATTGTGTAGTTTAGTGAAGGTTTATCTGTGAATATTGGTTAATTGTGTTTCTGTGAGCTATGAGCTGTGCAATGACTTGCAGGATCATGATAGGGTGCCCCTAACCTTGACTTCTTGACCTTTGAACAGCTGGAAGGGATACACATCAACCCAACTGGTGTGAGGTGGAGCTTGATCCTCGAACTTTGGGCTATGTTCAAAACTGCCTTGAATGAACCCTAAATGGGGACAGTTAGTTGACAGTCTTGAAAGCAGCAATACTTTATGGATGATTGATGATGATGATGATGATGATGATAACGACGACGATGATGATAATGATGATTAGGGCATAACCGATTAGACAATTTCCACCGAGTATCGAATCTGAGTATTTAGATGCACTATTTGCTGGATCCGGGTACAAACCGAATAGTAGTGACAACTCTGGTCCGACGAGTACCATCTGCAGGCAAAGCTTAAAATTTTTGACTTTCGTCAATTTTGCCATTCACATAATGAAAAATTAGCAAAAATCAATGTTAGTGCCTATAATAACTACTTGGCTTTAAATTTAAAATTTTCATTTTAAGATTGTTAAATGTTTAAAAAAATGGCTGAATTCAAAAATTTGTACTTTTGACTGTTTGTGTGTGTAATATTTGCCAAGGTGAATACTTCTGAATAGTCTAGAAAAACGGAATGTTCGGCCGAGGCGAATGTCCGAGGCAATTTCCGGTTATGCCCTACAATGATAATGATGGTGACAATAATATTTCATTTTTTTTTTTAATGGTTTGGTGGATCTGTTGGACGATGAGGATGATGATGACGACGACGATGATGATGATGATGTGTACAGAATGCAATGGCAACTGAGCTGAGGCTGAGAGTGGATGAGCTGAAGAACGAGAACCAGTATCAGCTGCGACTGAGGGACCTCAACTACAACGAAAAGATCAAGGAACTGACGGAGAAGTTCGTCCAGGAGATCGACTCACTCAAGGCCAAGAATCAGGTAACATCAATAATTGTCGCCCTTTTGAAAGCGCCCTTTGATGGTCGCCTTTAAGGAGCTGTCCGTTTGATAGGATACCCTCATCCAGTGTGTCATCATCATTGTAGGTAATTTAGAAAGGTTGGAGTCCAAGAGTTTAATGACATATTATGTCATCAAAGGTATTGATGACAATGGGATCTTGTACAGTTCTCATTTTTAGTTTCAGGTATTTTATGGTATTAAAAGTAGAAACACTGTTTATGTCGATTGTATTGAAGTAATGAATGAGACAAGATGCAAAAAGTGAAAAAAGGGAGGTCCCTATTCCCATATCAAGCCAGCCAGGTCAAGCACTGTGCTCTGCAGCATGTGGGGACCTGTTGGCTCCCATAGAACAATTCAAGCACATCGATCCTTCTTATAAGTTGGACCATTTTCATGTGGCAGTCTTCCGCTTGAAATTAGAACTATGCTGGCATATAGTCTTCCTGCTGTGACTCATGCGGCAATCTTATCTAGTAGCACAACTGTTTCTGCTCGTTCTCTTAAGACTTTTCTTTTCTCTAGGGGTTTTTCGCAGTGAAAGCACCTCTGATTAGGTTGTACTGTGAGAGGCGCTTTATAAATCCGTAAATAGAATAGAGTAGAATAAATAAAAGCTTACTTTGAAACATAATTTTAGATTTGCGATATGCCAAACGTGTTATGTGATGTTTTGTTGCAAGCAGGCATGCATGTTGTTTTATTAAGAATTGAATTCCAATGTTACAGGCAATGAAAGTTGAGAAGAATCGAGACGATATGTTGCATGAGGACAAAGTGAATAAAATCCTTGAACAGCACACAAACACCTTAGAGGAGATCGGTAAGCTATAATATCATTCATTCATTCATTCTGAGCATTTATATAGGTCCCCTTCAAGAAAACTACTCAGGAGCACCCCCGGCCATGACTAAAGAACAAAGAGTTGAGGAACTTGTAAAGATGTTGGGCCACAAGCAATAATCGGAGCTCAAATATCATCTACCATTTCCAGCCTTAAGTTCGATTCAATTCAATTTTATTTGGTAACCAAAAAACATGAGAAAATGACAAACAACAAGTTAACATAAATGAATATTCTGGTTACACAGAGGAATCTAAAGGGGGTCATAGACCCCGCTGACCAGGGGCCCCTATGTAGAATTTATAAACTGGCAATGGGTACCAATATTAATAACATTCGCTTATCAGTTAAGTAAAATAGATAGAAGTTAATCTTAACTAGTGCCTTAACTTAAGTTCTTTAGTACTTCTGTTAAGTTCAAATGTCATCTACCATTTCCAGCCTTGTAACTGACCTGTTAAGATTCAATATCATCTTCCATTTCCAGCCCCATAGACTTTTCCTGTTAATTTCGAAGATCATTTACTATTTCTAGCCTTTAAATTTATGAAGTGACTGGTATACATGAATTGACTGGTGAACGAAGTGTATGAACTGTGCCTGTGGACAAGTGCAGAAATGAGAATAATATCAAAACAGAGAAATTGATATCGTTATGTAAATATTATGAAGAATTCTTTCCATTGAACCTTTAGCAAAGGGATGTTAGAGTTACAGGGAGAGTATTTTCTGCCACATACTTGACCTAGGGGTGGCAGATTTTTACACATTTACAATAAGCTGCATTAGTTTCCAAGTCACGTTTAGTACATTCCTAAAGCTCTGATTTTCGGGTCTATAGCGCGTTAAATATTAATGTTTATACATTATGTTAGCTACTGTGCGTTTGTTGATAGTCTAATAAAGAATATTCTTACTTACTTACTTACTTACTTTAAATGCAACAAGGAAATAAAATGAAGTATTATTGCAGTGAAGGAAGTTCACGAATGTTTATTTAAAGCAGTGTTGTTTGTGCATTGGATGTTATTGGAGCGCCTCTGAGTAGATATCTTGAAGGGGCGCTATGTCAAGTATTTTTTGAGTGATTGATTGATGTCGCAGAGAAGGTTCATAGTCAGAAGGGGATGATGGAATATGAGAAGTATCAGGAGCTGCAGACGAAGAGCCAACGAATGCAGGAAGACTACGAGTGCAAACTGGTAGAAGCCGAGGAACGCAAGGAAGTGGCGCTCGAAGAACTCACCGACTTCTACGAGAACAAGATCCAGGAAATGGTGGAAAGGCTGGAACAGGTACGAACTTCCAAGACCAGTTCCACCATCATAATTGAAAGCTACCCAGGGCAGAATTTATTTCAGAGATTTGCGCTTCACCTGTGCCGCCTAACCAGGTCGGCTATAACGATTGCACTGTCGATGGGTAGATCAGCCGTTGAGGTAGAGAACTGGCCACCCACCCTCATATGCTGAGGCTAAGAAATTGAAGTCGCTAACACTTCATAGCCATGACTGACTTTTAAGGTTAGCTTATGGAGGTGGTAAAAAAGCTGAGGCCTCTTGATCCATATGGGTGGCATGAGTTGACCGCAGAAGTCTAAATTTGACCCAGATTTTAGCCCAAAAGGTAATTGGTTGTTGATAATTATCTGGTCAGAAGAATTCAGTTGTCCTTTAATTGAAGGGTGGTTCATCATGGATATGAACATTTAGTTGCACTTTGAGTATGTGTCTATGTGCCCCTAGGGGCCCGTAGCATAACGGATAACAACCCAGAGTGAAGAGCTAAGTAACAGAGTTGGCATCCCATATCTCCCACAGTTTTAACTGATCGTTCATTTGCCAGGTGGCAGCATTGGTAAAATCAGATGTATAACGTATGGCGCCTTGCATGGCTGCCGAGAGTTTAATGTGACTCCTGTAATAACTTATCATCATCCGTTCATACTGTACTTGTAATCATACTATGGTTTGTTAGTTTGAACTTAAGCGAAAGTATTATTATTATTATCATTATTAACAAAAGTTTTGGTTTTGACTGTGCGTCGTCTGCAGGTGCATAAGGAATTCAAGATGGCGCAGCACGAGTGGGAGGAAACCCTTCGCCAGACAGAGGAGGATGCCGACCGGGAGGTCATGAACTTGAAGATCAGGTATGAGAATCAGCTTCGCGACGAAAGCGAAACGACGCAGAAGGTGAAGGCAGAGATTACGCTCTTCAAGAAAAAGTTCTCCATTATGCAGAAGGACATGGAAGATCGGAAGGAGGACATCCGAAAGGCGCAGGTCGAGGCTGGAAAATTGAATAACGTTATAAAGAACCTTGATAAGGACATACACCTACTAAAGAATGAGATCCAAGAAAGAGACGATATCATACAGGACAAGGTGATCTTCGTTTGTTTAATACTATCTCGAGGCTAAGGTCGAAGTAAGTAATTTTGCTGCTGTTTGTACCGATGATGATGTTAATAATGACCAGAAGTTAAGTTGCACTACAGCTCTAATCGATAAAATAGGTATCACTCTGCTAATGTTATTATGTTTGCAATAATATCGTTTTATGGGGGGGTAGAACAATGGATGACACGCTGGCAGGAAAAGCAAAAGGAAGCGAAGTCAATTCCCAATGCCCCATTCATTCTGACTTGTCCTTCCATTTGCTAGGAAGAGGAGTTGGTTAAATAAGATGTAGGTTGTGATGGCTGTTGTACAGTTTAATTCCACGCCTATAATAACTTCTGATCAATCATCCATTCTTACTATGCTATCATACTGCGGTGTCAGTTTGAAATCAATCAACTAAGAAGGATGATATTATTTACCAATTTCCTAATTTTTTGGGTGATACATGAGGTGTGATTTCTATTTGCCGGCCCTTAACCTAATTTTTAACTCATTGTTACTATTGTTCCATTTTTACTACTGTTATTACGAATCTGTGGCAGAGGATTTAAAACCAGTGTGACCAATGCTAGTATAGCAGGAACTCCAGTGGCTAGTGCTCTATTGATTGGTGAGTTTTGCAGTAGACTTTGCTAATTACGGTTAGTAGCTGCTGAAAAGTCACTGTGTTATGCCTGGCAATACATTACATTACGTTTTGCTTTGACTGCAGGAAAAAAGAATATATGAGCTGAAGAAGAAGAATCAGGAATTAGAGAAGTTCAAGTTTGTGTTGGACTACAAGATCAAGGAACTGAAGAAGCAAATCGAACCTCGGGAGAATGAACTGAGACGCATGAAGCAACAGATTCTGGAGGTTTGGACACATATTGCATTGCATTTTATCAAGTTGTATTGCACTTTATCATGTTGCATTTTATCATGTTGCATTGCATTTAATCAAGTTGTATTGCATTTAATCAAGTTGTATTACATTTTATCATGTTGAATTGCACTTTATCATGTTGCATTGCATTTTATCATGTTGCATTGCATTTTATCATGTTGCATTGCATTTTATCATGTTAAATTGCGTTTTATCATGTTGCATTGCATTTTATCTTCTTGCATTTTATCATGTTGCATTGCATTTTATCAGGTTGCATTGCTGTGTGTGTTACCTTTGTGTTACGTTTGTCTTCATTCATGTGAAAGTGGTGGCCGATTATGTGGGCACTGCATTTTTGCTATAAAGCGGATGTCTGGGTTTTAGTTTATCTGAGTTGTTTTCTGTTTAGGACTTTGGGTAAGTTCTTTGCGCACAGAATTAATCAGCACCATCGATACTCTGTCACGGGGTAGTTGGGCTGAAATGAAGAGCACATTTCTCAAACTCAGTCCATTTTGGACCAAGTACTATCAAACAATGCCAGCACTCTCTCTATTTGAAAAGGAAATGAAAAATGTCCAGAGGGTCACTTTTCTCTGAGAAAGCCTCAGCTTTGGAGATGTTCTCTTCAAATGATATTAATAAGAGTGGAGTATAGTATTAGAATTCCTGGAACAGTGTTAGTAAAAGTTTTAAAAGAATCATCATAATTGCTTCACAAAAGGTTTATTTTGTGCTGGTGTAGGTTTAATTTCATGTTGTTGTTGCCCATTGCTTGTATCTGTTGCTTGTAGTTGCTGTCTGTTGTTGCTGTTGTCTGTTGCTTTTGTTTATTGCTGTTGTTGTTGCTGTTGCACAGATGAGCATAAGATGTGTTTTACTTTGCAGATGGAAGGTGAGCTTGGTCGACTCCACACTCAGAACGTCATCCTTGAGCAACGAATTGAGCAGGAGGGGGAGAAGTTAAGAGTAGCTGAAAACGAGTTGCATCGTGAGCGTCGGAAGGTTAGATCGGATAACAAGACCTTATGGCATCTTCCGTTCTCTTCCTTTCTCTTGCTTTTCTGTCTTTATACCAGTCATCCGGTTGTAGCTCTTATCAATGGTAGTAAAAGGAGTCATACTTCAAACTTTCAAATGCCTATGGTCGGTTCAGAATGCTCAGCCTGGCAGAAGTGGAAGGACTTTTCTAGGGTGCTATGTGACTACAAGATCTCAGCTTGCCAAAATGAAACACAATGATAAGACCTGTGCTGATGTATGGGCAGAGGCAGGGATTCTGAGGAGGAGAGAAGAGGAAATGCTTGAGAGAAATCAGATGAGAATGCTGTGGTGGATACTGTGGATATCACTGAGAGACAAGGAAAGAAATTATGATATCTGGAGATCACTGGCAGTGGCGTGCATATCGGACAAATGGCGCCCATATCGGGCAAGATACCAGAAAATTTTTAATGGTTTCTGTTTGTGGACTTTGGTAAGTTCTTTGTACGCAGAATTAATCGCAGATGAGCTCCTAAAGAATGGAATTAACTGCCACTTTCTCTTCGTAGCTCAAATTCACTTCCTTCCTTTTATAAAAAACGGCTCAAAGCTCACTATTTCTCCTTGGCTTTCAAAGTTTTGGAAATCCAAGTGCATCTTCTTCTGGAAACTGACTATCTGCACCTCAGATTCACATTTCGGTGTGACCTTGTGTGCACCCAAAAAATTAATTTGCTATAATAATACATACATACATACATACACAAGCTGATAGGCTTATGAATCGATAATTACCATATTTTCTGCCATTTTCTAGGTCCGGGATCGAGAGGTCGTTCTGCAGCGTATAAAGAACGACATTTACCACTGTTCAGGGTACATACAAGAACCGAAACTGCTCAAGGAAAACATTATCGCCCTTCACAGAAAGCACGTCACAGAAACAGACATAGTAAGTAGTAACATCACTGTTTATCATCCGGTAATATCACACATGCTATGATGCAGATGTATCCACTGAGGCTCCTGTTACGCTTCCTTTGGGTATCGTACAAGACCACTGCCTTATGAGGAAGTTGTTTTCTAAAGTGGATTAATTAAATTCCAGATCCATGTTTCAACCATGTTACAGGAGAACCTGCGTTACAATTGCCACCTTAGTGGTCACCTGTATTTAGTTTTTCCTGAGTTGGTGCTGTATAAATTTGTAATTGCAATCACATTACGCTGGCAGCATAAAAAGAGTTTCAATTGAAGATGCAGTTTAATTGTTACATGGACAATTGGACATCAAGTATATTAACAATATCTTATTTTTATGGCAATTGGATATCATGTATCTTGATAATATCTTATTTTTATGGACAAGAACTGGATATCATGTATGGTTTCTTAATATAGATCCAGGCAGCTGAACTCGATGCCGACGTCGTCTGTGAGCTTGGCCGCCAGAGGGAGCACCTCGAGTCAACCGTGACGACTCTGCGCAAACAACTGGGCAAAGACACAGCGACTCAGAAACACGATCAGCTCCGAGTTATGCAGGTAAATGAAACTAACACATACGTAATGTTATGTAAATCTTCAAGATTCTTGGCACCACACAAAGGCTGCATCATGGAAACCAGCTTAAACACTGGCGCTATAAAAAATCAAGTCTGCAATGGCTAAGGGCTGCTTTGTCCATTCTGCTGCCTGGTCCGAATCGCGGTGAAGCCGAGGAGACAGCGTGGTGCTACTAATGCGGCAATCAATGATGATGCGTAAAATCCTGACACAAGTACCAAATTTACTTAGGCAATGACTGACAACAAATGTATGTACTGTGAACGACTCCATTTGTGTACATTTATATATACACACACTGTACGAATGGTGTACAGTTGATAGAACAGTTCTTGTACAACTTTGAACATTCCATCCATGAACCAATGTTGAGAATTACTGAGCATCTGCACTGCTCGTTCAGTTCCAAAAACAAGGATTCAATTGAGATCATTCGTATCGCTGTCGGGAAGTCAGGAGTTTTCTCTATTCGAGAGACTTCTGTATTCCTGTCGGGAAGTCAGGAGTTTTCTCTATTCGAGAGACTTCTGTATTCCTGTAGGGAAGTCAGAAGTTTTCTCTATTCGAGAGACTTCTGTATTCCTGTGGAATTTTGACTGAACGAACGATCTGACGGAATCGGAGATACTGCATTCTTCTTTTGTTTTGCCATCCTTATTCTTCTGCAAACCTGTCGGAGCGGCACCATTGCACTGCAGCGTGTTGACTTAGTTGTTGCAGCTAATGTCCGAGAATCTGCCGTGGCGTTTCTTCTGCTTTCCGTTTTATTCTGGCATGAGCGCCTGTATCATCTGACAACGAGCGCTATCAGCTGCGTGCGAGTGTGCATGTAGATATGTAATGACTCACAGATCATCTCCATTTACGTTAACCTTTGCTTTGCATTCCGACAGTTCTCTACCAGCACCACGACGCCGTTTACATTCATATCTATTAACGTTGTTTGCCAAATTCTTTTGCTTCAGGTAAATAAAACCATTTAATATTATCTTATTTTTCTACGTATGCTGGCTACCGTTTCTGGTCCCATGGCTAATTTTGTCTGGCATTTAAATTATGTCATAGTGAAGCCTTTAGATGTACTTAAAATAGAGTAGTTTGGTCACATGTTCTCATTATGCACGAGAAACACGTGAGCAGTTTAGTGTGCTATGTATGCAAGAAAGTAGTTTGGTCATGTGTTTCTTGTGCATATTGAGAACACGTGAAATAGTTGCATCAGAGGGGATTCTGGAAGGGTAATTCCCTCAGAAGTATATGTATATATATCCAGGGGAAAATTCCCAGGGGACAGAATTCGAAATAATCGGCTTCATAATTGGTATCAGTTATTTCAATTATCGGGTATTGGTGGAATCTGCATAATCGTCAAAGTCATATCAGTACATCTCTAATGCATACGTGAACACTTGTAGGTGTGTATGATCATTAAGGTGATGACTATATCAGAGATGCTTTGCCTTGCAGGAGAATGTAATGCTCATACGCGAGATCACCGAGCTAAGGCGCGAGCTCAAGGGGATCCGCATTAGTGCGCTCAGACTAGAAAGCGCGCTCGGACTGCATCGTAAGACCAACAAGTTGAGCACTGCTGAAGTCATTCAGAAAGTGTCCGAAGGCACAAAAAATGCTCAGCTGTCGCGTGAACTCTCAGAGATGAAGAAAGTAGTCGACCTACAGAAGCAGGAGATCCTAAAACTTCGAAACGAAGTCTGTGACCTCAAAAAGGCAATTCTAAATATGCCAGGAACGGGCAACGGCATGCTACCTCCACTCAAAATGAATGCCTAATGACCATTAAACTCCCTGGTGGGAAAGATTGTCGTGATATTGTGGTTATTTCTCAATGAATTAAAAGTATTTTTGAATAATTTCATATGGTTTTGTGACATACTTGATCCAATAATATAAAGTTTCAGTATAAATATGTTAATGATCTTTGTTAATAAAGCTTTTTTTACACTTTTGGTGATGACCTATTTCAAAGAACAAGTAAATACAACAACTGCTAACAAGTAAAGCAATAAACAGTCAAAAAGTGTGAATGTCATTTATGAAAGAAACACAGGAAATTCTTTAGACTTGAGATACAATTTTACAGAGTAGAAAATAGCCATTTTAAACTTTAGTTGACAAGCGTTTGTCACAACGGTTTTCTGTTGCTATGGAATCAAGTTTATGAATTCTATGATGAGTCCCTACCATTAATTAACACAGTAATAATTCACTTATTATTTTTTCAGACTTCAATTCTAGCATTCTAGTAGATATTTTCAGTACAGTTACATATTTCCTCAGTTACTTGGCAACATTTTTTATTTAATGTTTTACTTAGCCAACAAGTAGTTTTTCTGGAAAGTTTGAATCAAAGTAGTTTATTAAACTCCTTTAAGCACAAACTACACATTTGGAAATTGACAAAATCGTAATATGCAGATATATCATAAACAATTAACGTCATGACATGCAGACACCGCTTAACATTCTTAGTTAACAAAAACAGCCTGATTTGCAACAAAATTACACCAGTTCAATGACTTCCTGTTCCCGATTCAACCCAGAAATTATGCAGATTAGTGTCAAATATAAGTTCATCAGTAGAAGACCAGCTGAGGAATGCTGAAAATCATCTTTTAGAAAGCCAGACAAAAGTAAATGATGCTAAATTAGATCGTAACAATTTTAGAATTATTAATAGTGATAGAAAAGGCAATATCTTTAGTTTATACATATAATGTGTTATTGTTTAGATTACATTGAAGATTTAATTACAGTCAGTAGGTATGCATAGCATCTACTCTAAACAGTCCAATATGAAACAACCAAACAATTAGTAACAAATCAACAAGTTACATTGAAAGCAACACACTCCTGCCATTTGGATCAGCATGAAAGTGCTTATATATTTATGCACTAAATCTAATTTTAACCCATTTACTCATAACCCATTTACTCGTTTCACACATGCTCTTTAAAGTAGTAATTAATATGGGTAGTAAGGCATAACAGAAGATTTCATAGAGACAGAGCATAACTAAATACTATGTTCGATTAGCTTTATCATTCGTTCAAGGTCAAATCACAAATATATTAACATGAAGTATTGAAAAACAGCATAGACTGGCAAAAGGGAGGCAACAGCAGTTTTCAATATAGAATTTCTCTTAAGTTTCCACACTACAAGAGCACATAAACAATACTAGGCTAGCTCAATAGGTTGTACATAAAATTAAAGGTGTACATAAAGTTTCTTTAATGCAATCAATTTCAATATCCCCATTATCTGAAATATGACTGAATCTCAAAATAGTTAAACAAACCTATGAATTTTAAATCCATTAACAAGATGGCATATCATTAGCAAATAAACCCAAGGCATAAAGAAGAAATATTTCTTAGTAAAAAGTTTCACGTTGAACATCCAAATGCCATTGTCCGTCTATGATCATGAAGCCCAATGATCAAGCTTACTTCTACTATTATAAGTCTGAAGTCGCCTGTTTTCACCAGCTCTTTGTTAAGCAACTACTAATTAGAAACACTTAAAACAAATCTCATTATTTTCAGATCCTACTTCACAATTCCAGGAACAAATGAGCAACAAATTCAAGTTTACAATTCAAAATTTCATGATGTTTCAACAGTTTCAGTCAAATTTGACTAAACTTATTATACACTTATTCGATACCATCTAATGACCTCACTTTATCAAGTTTTGCAGCAAATAGTATTCTTAATGACTCTGCCATAATAATGATTACATTATTACAGATTATGAATAATTGTTTACCTAATAACAACTTAATAATATATGAAACAGACATACGGTGGTCAATGTGACTGCCATTTGAGCACAAGCTACAAATTATCTGCACACCTTTCAGATGAAATGCATTTTTCCAAAACTAGTGTGTATATGCAACAATTCAGTGTCAATACAACTTTTAAATTAACAGTACCCACAAACAACCAAACTGATGGTTGTGGCATCCTGGTATTCATTTGGCGCATTTTTCTTCCTCCAAATAACCACTGAGTGTGGGAATAGTCCAAGTAACACCTGTATTTAAGCCAATTAGTACTTCGACCACACACGGAATGTAATCTTTCAAATGCAACCCATGCAGTGGCATGCAACAAAACGATGGTACATTCTGCACAGAATTTACATGAGCTTATTCTGTTGAATGAGTTGTCCAGCCATAATGGGATGATTCTATCCATGTGGGAGGATGCAGCACACGCTAACAACTGGCTTTTAAATGTTTCCAAAATAAACCCAAGATTGAATTTCCAAGGGTTATAGCTTTCAAAAGAATACTGATACGTACAGTAAAAGCTTTGAAAAAGGTTAAGCAATTGTGTGCTTCATAAAGGTAATGAAATTATGAGCTTTAAAAATGGTATGTTTATCATACTCAAACATACTCAACATACTCAAAACCATTGTGCTCTTAGTTTGAACCATTATTTTCAGCTCTGTTCAGAAGATAGAATAAAATAATTTCCGATGGTTGAAAGAGCATAGGTACCAGTACATCTTCAGTATCACCTGGAATTCATCAAATTCTTGTCAATTATGCTCCTACCTGAGATACCAGAATTGACAAAAACAACAAATGGGAATCATTCTCAACACTTACCATCAAAATTCACAAGTAGTTAAAATATACTGTTAATTATATTATACCCTTAAACTAGTAACCACTACCAATCACGCCTGAATACATTAACAACAAAAGTTATTATTTTCCAGTCACTTTTAGTACACTCTCATTAAAGAGTTAAACTAGATACACGTACCACTTAAAATTTATACCTGCAAACAAGTTACCACTTTAAACTATACCCTTAAACTAGTTACCAGTTGAAATTATAAAGATAAAAAAGTTACCAGTTTACATGACACTCAAGTACAGAAAGTAAAATTTCAATACCGCAAAACTTGTGTCCAATCTTAAGCATTCTGCGTACTGGCCTTCAATTAAAGTGCTCTGTCGGTACATCACTGCTAGAAGCACAAAAAGAATTTAAAATGCTACATAAACACAAGAAACTAAGTGTAAAGCAATAAAATAAAATAAAAAACAAGTGAAAGAAAAACATGGATTTTTTGGGACCCTCTTTTATCTGGTAGATGACACAATCGTTCCACTTTCTGAAGAGATTTTTGATTAGATATCATTGACGATGTAAACTTGCCGGAGTGGTGCTCCTCAAGGAGAACTCATTCGAGTGGTGAAATTATATTTAATTTTTTGCATTTGCTTCTCAATTTTTGAGATATGTCCGTAAAAATTTGATACATTGCATTGTCATGCAAGCCTGAAATGTGTGCAAAATTTCAGCTCTGTACATCGACGGGAACATACCAAAAAAGAATTGAAAGAAGTCGTACCAAAAGTGACAAACTTTACACACCAACCAGGACAAACTTTACGCAAGCCAAGTTAAATAAAAGAGGGTAAAAATAAAATCACCGACAAAAACTCAGAACTAAAACAGACGCAGTCTGCACTCTAACTATTCCTGAATAGACACAATTAAAAAATACAATTTATTATTGCTGACACATGATATGATAAATTAGCAAGTAAATTACAATTACTGTTCCATTAAGCAATACAAACTAGCTGATTCAATACCTTGCATTCACATGGCCAACAACTACCCCGATCACACTCTCCACAAGCCTCAATAAAATTTTATACAGTGTCATGATAATTAATAATAAATTATTAAACTTTGCAAATAGCAGCAATAAATAATTATAAATAACACAGAAAAAAGCAATTGTCACAGCCAACATAATGGAAATGAAAATTGGCAATATCAGAACCTGTCACTTTCAAACAGCCTACGTCTAAAATGGCCAGCAAAGACAACTTTATCTCAACATTGCCTACACTGCTACACGGAAAAAATATACTCATAATAATCACAAATAATGAATGTTTTGATTGATTAAGGCTGAGAACAAACCGGTTTAACAAATCGTGGATTCAACTTTTGAAGTAACAGAACTGAGATTTATGGTTTACACTCTAAAATATCTATTGTGCAATTTTAAAACCCAAAATAATATTCTATAGAGAATTATCATCATTTAAAATTTTAAGGATCTGTGCATTATTTTGTTCAAATAACGCAATCTATAATTCAACTCAAATCCTCCTTGCTAGAACTAGAAATAAACATCAAATTGCCTTTAGAACAAACAAACTGCAGTTGCCCTATTGGAACCTAACACACAGACATTCAGCAGCATCTTGGAAAGACTGGCAGCATCACGAACTTCTCAATCGCCGAAGTCCTTGGAGGTGGACCTCCCCCCATCGGCTGGACCGCTGCGACTCCTCAGCAGTGTCTCAAGGAGCTCTTGTTCATCAGCACCTGTTGTATTCATGCTGTTGATTGTTACTTTGGCATCTGGTGCAGATGTTGAAATGAGTCGGTAAATGTCCTGTAAAGCAAATCAAATCATCTCAGCGTCCTTTATATGTTGCAAATGCTGTATTAGGGAGCCGCTATTTCTCATTCTCGATGCAAATAACCAGCGCCGTATATCCCACAAGGCCAACAAGACCTATAAGGACAGCACGTTTCAAGGGCGGGCAACAGTTGGATTCAACATTTTTTAAATCTAACGTAAATGAATGCAAACCTGTGGACTAAGGAAGAAATGTTTAATCATTGTGTTATAGTGTTAATAAATCTTAAACTAATACACTCACTAAGTTAATACCTTTTATTTATTTCCATTTTATTAATAGAAACAGGCTAGTAGTGCTGGTTTCTCTTCCTAAGTACTATGACGTCTGTTAAAATTTGTGGATTTCAATTTTCAATATGCAATTTCAGTTTTGGGAGGGACGACATAAAAATCTTGGCCCAGGGGCGGAAAATTGTTAAATCCACCTCTGAATGCAACACTGAACCAGAACTGTGAACTTGCTGTCAACAATAGTTAGATGGAAGTACGTATGTGTGTGCATATGTATGTATGTTATTATGTATGTGTGTGCATCTGGCTACATTTCAACTGTCAAATGCCTTTTCAGAATCTCAGAAGAGTGCCTCAAATGACAATCTAACAGATCTGAAGGATTGTATCTACCTTAGAATCACGATCATCACGTGCAGTAGTGCTTACATGCTCAGCACCAAACCAGAAGTTCAGTGTGAAATGTTTGAGACTCTGCAGAGGAGCATACTGACAAGGAGCATTTAGAAGAGGTGATGATTGAGTTCTAAAATGATCAGCTACATTACATGACGTTCAAATAAAGAAGCCATATTCCAAAAGAAACATTACCTCTTTTTCTTTTTCCAGCTGTAGTTCCTTCATCATCTTTTCCAGGTGGTATTTCTGCTTTGAAAGTGCTTCCAGGCGCTGGTTCAGTGTGTTGTTGTCATCCTCCAGGCACTGAGCTCTCACCTTAAATGACGACGCAAGCCTCATCTGCTCCTGACTCACTTCTTCCTGCTCAGATAATCTGTCAACAAATCAAGATATGACACATTTTCTGTCTCCTCTTCTGGTTGATGTCTCTGAACAACATCTTTTGGGAATCATATTCTACTTGTGTGACTCAACTGTCTACTGTGTACTTTCAGAGCACCTTTCATTAGTTTAACAGTTAGATTGACCTCTGTCTAAGTGATCTCTCTTTTTGATCTCGTGAATTGTCGAACTCTCTGCTCTTTGGCCAGAGGGATCTTAGAGAGGTCTTTTCAATTGTGAGGCCCTCCCATTTAGGCTTATACTACAGCTGCACTCATTGCCTCGAAACAAAATGCTCATCTTGTATACGCTGACCTCCTGGAAATCGAACTATGCTCTACCACGGACTATCCTTTGGACAACCCCCTCTGATTTGATGCATCGCTCATGAATAGGCTGGTGCCTGCGCTTGGCTATCAAGTGGCGCTTTAGAAATTTGGAGATCACGATTACAATTACGATATGTTGCTCAATTCTCTATTTTTACCCATGACTGGGTTGGGAGGTTCTTTGAGTACGTCTACGTTTCTTGAAGAGGCGCTATATAAATTTTCAGAATAAATGTTTTATTACAATAACAATGGTAGTCTATTCAGTAGCACAATCTGTCTATAATAATAAACTTGCAGGCTCAATCAAGCTTGCTGGCCAGACTCTGTGTAATGATATTGGACAATCTGCACAGACTTGTCTAGCAGCTCAGATGCAAGCAATAAGTGTAATGAATAAAACAGATGAAACAAAACGTTTGCTCCACAAATTATGCAACTCCATCAGAGCTACAGGATGCCATGAAGCCAACCAGTCTGAGACAATACAAACGGACTAAAAACCATACATACATACATGTACATAAAAGCACATTACATTAAATTCAGTTTTACAAAGCTTGAATGTAAGTTCTACACATACCTGGACAGTAGGTCCCTCTGTTCCATGAGAAGGTTGTGATGACTTTTTTCCATGTTGTCCTTGTACTCCAGTTCCTTTGTCATGGTGACCCTGATCAGAACCAGTTCGTTCTCCAGGTGCTCCACCTTTTCATTGAGTTGCTGGCGCTCGGCTTTAAACGCCTCTCTGGAAATGGAAAACATAAAAAAACGGTGATCAAACACATAAAAACGGTGATCTTACAAGTAATGTCTTCAACCAAAAACAAGATATTTAAATTACGATATTTAGGTAAATCCTCAGTCAGTCATAGGTATGAAGCATTGGTAACTTCGTTTTCTTAGCCGAGACATATGAAGTCATGTGGTCAGTCCTCTTCCTCGCCATCTCATCTTACCACTACCCAGTCCCAGTGCATAATTAGTCTACTGATTATAGATGAATTGGCTAAGGATGTGCAAATGAGGTAGAAATCTCAAATGAAATTTCTGTCGTGGCAAGGATTTGAACCCCTGTCCTCTTGGTTGTCAGTTCAGCATGGTAACTATTGAGCATCCCGAAGATAAAGCATAAACCTCATAACTTTCTCAACATCGTACAAACGCTGCATCAGAGTAACATATTTCTTCACCTGTACCATATCAGGGCGACCTATTCATTCACCCGCACCATATCAGGGTGACCTACTTATTCACCTGCACCATATCGAGTCACTGCTGCAAAGAGCCAGGTTGTTGGCTTAGTTTCTGTGCCTGGAAGGGAATTAAGAACAAGAAAGTCACTCATTTGCTGTACGACTTTACTATGAAAAGACCCTTAGATTGGTGACCTGGCACTGATTTTCAACACAGCAACTGCAACCTAACAACAGGAAAACCTTTCCTGTAGAGTGAAACAAACTCAATTCCACCAAGAGTCAAAACCCGATGCGTAATGATACAAGAATGACTTCACAGTCAGCCACATTTGTGCAGCACGATGGCCGATCAGTTAGAGCTGTTGGCCCGTAATGCTCAGTGTGCGCTGAGTGAGCGGGTTCGATCCTCGTCTGGGGAGTCACTGTGTAGGGACGTTGAGCAAGTCCCTTGTGCACAATTGCTCAGCAGTACAACTGCAATTGTGCTGTCGAGGCGTGTGTACTTCTCAGCAAAAAATTTTGGAAGAAGAGTAATATCAAATTTCAGAATGAAAAAAAATTGGGCCATAACGGGTCTGCATCTGGCATCAAGCCGCATCATGGCACTGGAACATCTTGTGACCATCTAATGACCCCTTTGTAGATCCAACAAATATTGACAAGACTCAATTCCTAGACAGCCACATTCATTGGACCATAATGAGTCAGCATTATGGCAATGAAGACATCTTGACCAGATGTACCATGTGACCAGCTAAAGGCCTTTTGCAGATCCAATGACCATTATTGCTCTCATGGAAGAAGTATGACGTATGATAATGCAACAAAAGATTTACATAGCACCTCCTCAAGACATGTACTTAATAGCAAGTTCGAGCCAATTCACCTACATGAAGCAGGTCCATAGACATCCGTTAACCTACAGCACAAAAGGTATCAGTCATGACAATTCTTAACACATCCCAAGTGTTGCGGGTTACACTTTCGCCACTCCTTCTTCGTGATGACGAGAGTACCCGCTGGTTCTTTCCTCTATCACCAAGCTCAGCAACATGACACACTTAATGGTTTTAATATGTATATTTTAATGATATATATTATACACACCACTCATCCTATCTACACTTACTGGAGTTATTAGTGTCTTTTTCTAAATGTTTCCCTGGTTTACGTTGGAGACGAGATTCCCAACTACGTTGATTACCCTTATCGTCAGAACGACCTAGTGTCTCCCCAGTACCGAAACAAGTCCCTGTTCCTTTGCTTGCTACGCTATATCAATCCTTCAAGAGGCGATTTCCTTTCCCATCCCAAACGCAAAACTCATATCTCTATTGGACGACAGGTCACCTGCAGAAACCATCACTAAATCCTGGTTGGTCGAGTCTTGGCGTCCCTAGCGTAAACGTCAGATTCCTAGGGGCGTCCAGGTACTGTTTGACTAGCGGCTGTTATGGCTGGGCCTTATTACTGTCATTGCATTCCATTACTACAGTTATACCGCCTAACAGATTGCGCCATTTGTATCGGAATTGTCCCCTATTCATGATCCGCGTCAACCAGCCGGTCCGGACCAAATCTCCAACTGATTCGTGAATTTCTTGTCTGTGGGTCGTAGAGATGGAAGGGGCAGTCGGTTCTGACATCTGCCTCGAGGTGTCGGGTTTCGTTGCTTGACACTCCGTTGCTATTTGCATATTTCTCGCCATCTGTATTGAGGTCGTCTGCCTCTGGCGAAACCCATTGAGGTCTCCTTTCTCAGGTTTCCGGTAGACACTTCTTCATCCGTAGGCCTCCCTCGCCTGTGCTGCCGGTCGATGACTTTTATATAGCGCAATCGTCCAGAGTGTCGTGCGTGACACCAAGCACACAAAAGATTCCTGTTAAAGGTGCTACATAAATGAACACCTATGATTACGATTACGGTTGATAGAAAAATTACTTTGCTTTGAAAATCTTGTTCTTGCTGTGCATTCGGTGTTCGTTGTATTTGCGACACTGGACGTTGTATTTCTCCATCATTCTCACCAACTCCACTTTGATCTGGTTGAACTCTCGCTGGACATTTTGCAGCTGATCGGAAAGAGACTTCCTGTCGTCCACCGTGTCCTTCTGTTTAAATACATCCAACAAGAGGAGCATGTATGGTCTAAAAGGCACTTGACAAGTAGCAAGATACACACACATACACATGCACCCATTGTACAGATACATACATACATACACACATACATACATACACACATACATAAACATACCCACATAAACACACATAAATAGGGTAGAATGTATGGTCTATAGGGTAGCACGAAAACCTCGGGGAAAATAAATACCTTGAAAGAGTGGGAGGCTTGTGGAGCGAATCCAATCATTAGTTTAACCCTTAGCAAGGGAGACTCCATAAACAAAATATAATCATTATATTGTGCTGTATTTAGGGACCTCTGAGGCATATCTCCAAGTGCAACCTAATCAGAGGTGCTCCTAACGTGAAGAGCCCCACAAGAAAAAGAAGTTTGAAGAGTGTGGGAAGAGGCAGCAATAACCCCATAACCAAAATGACGATGACAAACTACTGGCCTCGTCAGTGCTGGCCTTCATCTGCTGCAGTCTGGCCTCAACAGATCCCAACATCTGCTGAAGGAATTCGTTCGTCGTATGCACATCGCTCCTGTCGTCCATTCTCTTGCTCCCACTCAATCCATCCCCATCGGCAATCCTGCAGCAAAAAGATGATGATGAAGATTCACGATAATGTGATGATGATGGTTACGATGAATATGTGACACGAAAAAGATTAAGATTAATGACAAAGCACACTGATATTCAACTGAAAGACCTAAGTCATAACAGACAGCTTGTTCATAAATGCTAAGTCAATTATTATATTATATAAAATAATATAGTAGGCCCTGTATTTCATGTGAGGCATGACTTTAAATAATTGTGCTATTAGATTTCAGAACTGTGCACAATAAGACTCGTATTTTCTGCATTTCTACCGTTATTGAAAAAGCCCTCAACATGACTACAAACTCTCTACAAAGATACAAATGGCACAACAGAAAGGCTAATGATGAAGAGTCTGTTGGAATTATTTTTTGATTGAACACCTATAGCAAGTAGACTGTGTTGCAACCAGGGATGCGGTCTTGAGATCCCGGTCTTGGTCTAGAATGCATCGGTCTTGGTCTTGGTCTCGGACCATCAGTCTTGGTCTCGGTCTTGGTCTCGAGTGCGTCAGTCTTGGTCTTGAATTAATGTTCTTGGTCATTTGCCATATCATAGCAATTTTTTTGATATTTTCGGTTATTTTCGATTATTGGAGACACCAAATATTTAGGCCCTAGATGTTATTGACTTATGGCGTGCTGGCCATCTTTATATACATGTTACTATGGGCAGAAAAAAATGCAGTTGCAACGTAGCCAGCCATTTCTAAATGTGGTTTCACAACTTTCAAGGTTTGGAACAATCTAATAATTATATGGTCGGGCACGTGTCAACACTGCTAACCTACAATTTGTTGAGAATTTGTTGGAAATTGACAGTAATGAGTCGATCGATACGTTCACAATGAAAATTCCGGAATTTGACCGAACTTACTTAGTACTAAGTCCCTCCTGTGTAGGTCTACACATCAGGCATAGCACTTCCTCCATTCGTCTCTATCCAAAGCCAGTGTCTCAGCCTCCTCCCACGATATCTCCCAACAGTTTAGGTCGTTTCTTATGGTCTCTGGCCAGTTTTTTCTCGGTCTTCCTCTCTCCTTCGTCGCTCTCCCACACACCATGACATCACCTGTTTAGCTCTTCTCTCCTCCTCCATGCGACAAACATGCCCCATCCACCTCAGTCTGCTCCTTCTGATGTTGCTCTCGATGTCTTCGAGAGCAATGTTATAAAGAGATATTGACCGAAAATCCTGAAATTCCGGAAAAATGATTATGGTCCGGAATTGCAATCTCTAATTACAAGAGATTACAGGAGTCGAATTAAACTGTATAATAACCATGCAAGACATCCATCCGTCTATATGGCTGATCCTTTTACCAATGCAAATAAAAGCTGTGCTAAACTTTACCCTAGAAACGCTTAGTTCTGTTGACTTCAAAATACTTATCATGTTCAACAAGTACACAAGTACATGACCGATAACCAGCTTGAATGGGCATCACATGAAAAGAACATTAACAGTTGTAATTAATTGTCTCTGACCCCGAACTGCTTCCGTAATGGAGATGTCGTCGGAGTCGTTCGAGCTCTCCCATCCGTTCCTCCAGTTCCTCCTCAAGAACCTTCGCTTCCGCCGCCCGGATCTCGGCCTCACGTAATCGCCTCGAAGCCTCTTCCATGTCCTTTGGCGGAACCCAGACCTAGCAACCAATTCAAATCGGGCGTATTAGTAATGAGGAACAAACAACCATTTATGAAGTATACGCGGTAGCATTTCGAGTGCTTTAAGTGTTTATTTATTTAAATCAATGTATTGTATTTTCGCTTCTTTAAATAACTTGTTGTCAAAACACAACAATTTACAATAGATAGCACACGCAAGATATGGCGGAAATAGGTTGCAATGATCATAATGTCATTGTTAGACATGTCTTTATAGGCTAAGAATCACACGTGAGCCTAAGGGCCGATAAATAAATGTTCTTAAACATAATCCTTGACAGAAAGTTCTTACTGTCCTTGACTCATTATGTTGTCATCATAAGAATATATGTCAGCTTCTTCATCAACTTTTCAACTATTTTATCTTGCTTCTGATCCAGAATCTGTATCAATATTAATGCACTTTGAGTGTTTGGGTAGTCAATAATGCATATACATGACAATTGTAGTTAATATTACAGAATGTTGATGTCTAATAATTTAACGGTATGACTATACAAGCTATCAGCCTCTACTCCTCATGAATTGTCGTTGGTATCTAACCTTTATTTCACGTACGCATTACTTTAATTAAGTTGGTCGCTATTTTTTTATGCGTGGAGCTTCAGCGGCCGAAAATTCGGCCCTGAAAGCACGAAAAAGATACTTCTGTGGCCGAAAGTTCTCCGAAAAATATCTGAAAACGACAGAAACCCTAAAACTAACCCTTAACGACCCACACTACGCCTAACCTGACCCTAACCGACCCTCACAATGCCTAACCTGACCATAACCAACCCTCACAATGCATATTAAACATTTTAGGGTGTATTTGACAGTGCGCATGTGCCAAAGGTTGCGCATATGCAGGGGTCTTTTCCCACCAAAATTTTATATGGGTTTGGCCGTAGAAGTAAAATTTTCTATAACGGTCAAATTTTTGGCCGCAGAAGATTTAGCCTTTATTATTGAAATTGTTTCAACTGTAGTCTGAATTTGTTATTGTAAATTTTATATGGGTTTGGCCGTGGAAGTAAAATTTTCTATAACGGTCAAATTTTTGGCCGCAGAAGATTTAGCCTTTATTATTGAAATTGTTTCAACTGTAGTCTGAATTTGTTATTGTAAACTAATAATTTGTCATCAACCCAATTCAAACTCATTAAATGTTAAACAAATCTCCACAAACCCTGCTGCCATTGATATTGTTGTTCACCACAATTTCTCCTCTTATCTTGACCCCTCCCGAGTGCCAGACCTCTCTCTCACCCAAAGCGACTACTGACCTAGCTCCTGTGAGCTTCATTCAATATAGCAACAATGAATGAACTTATCTATCTTAATTAACTTTGCCATGCTGAAAAACTAAGGAGTTTTACATATACATTACATCATTAAACCAAGTTTATAATCAAAGTAAGCAATATTTCAGACCAAATAAGCCGCTTTAATGATAACGATAATTTTATTTTAACAAAACCAAATCAATTGACTCAATGACTTGTAACATAATAAACATAGGAAATTAATAATCATGGAATAACGGTAAGTTAAAAGGGAAGGGTATAAGGGATATCTTCCTGCTGACCGGGCCACCCATATCAGCGTGATATACAATAGCATAGTTGCAATGAGCGCATATTTATATGATGTAACGAGTAGATGTTAAATTATAGTCATACGAGTTAACGAATCTTAAATAAGCTTACTAGGCTGTGCCTCCTACATTGCCACAATTGATGAGCAAAGAGAATTCTAGTTATTTCCAGCTGAGAGTGTCGTAATAAGATGGACTCTAGCTTAAGCTTAAAGGACAGTAGCGTGGTCCCGTAGTTACATGCAAATAACCAGAGAAACATGCGAATGTATTCTCATTTATCAGGTAGCACTGAAAAACCAGATACAATATTGGCAAATGACCATTCTATTGGCAATTGCATCCGGTTTAAGGGCCCTTGTGGACATCGGTCAACTGCAGAAGCAGCTATTGACTGATGACCTGCACATTACTATAATGACATAATGTAAATTTCCAGATTTGACAAAGGTAAACATAGGTAAAACAGACGATTCTGGTCTTTCTTAATTAGCCAAAGAAAAGACAGAAACATGCAATGAAGTTTTCAATATCTGCCAACCACTTTGTCGGCTGCTTCCTGTAGTCGTTTCTGAATCGACGCTCGACTGGGAGGCTGATTGTCGCGCGCTCGGCTTGCCATCACTTCCTCGTAGTCTTTAGGAGAAACCGCTTTCTACAGACAACCAATCCATCAATCACCTTTCAATCACCTCATCTCTCTTTTCACTTGGTCAATCAATCAGTGAATTGATCAAGCAAGCAATCAGTCAGTTGTCTTAAGCCATAACAAGAGAAGAAGAGCAGTCCCTTAAGTCATGAGCAGGCAGTTGTAGGTATGGAGTTTAAATGTCAGGCCCACAAGCATCTAATTAAGCAATTATAATAATTATCTTTGTTCATCTTATTTCTAAACACGTTTTCTGTGTGAGAAAGGGTGGGTCCCACTAGGGGATCCATGAAGGTCCATTAGGCACTTCTCATTTTCATTCCTTTGAGCCTCTTGCCGGTCAGTCATCTCTGTGTTTCCAGTCACCTGTCAATTTTTTGCTAACATTATGTTATATCAGTCTGGAGATCCTTAATAAAAGCAGTTGGCTGCAGCTATTTTAAAGTTTAAGCAACTCAATATTCTAAGCCTTGGTACATTAGGGCAGGTGGTTAGTCCTCTCCCATACCATCTCCTTTTCTCACCCACAGAGGGTGGTCAATGTACTCATTATAGTCAGGCTGCTAGAGGCACAGATCGAGCAGAAATATTGACTAAAATTTCTGTCCTTGTGGGAATTGAACCCCCAAGCACCTGGTTGAAAGCTCATCATGCTAACCACTACATCATTGTGCACTCCTTAATTCTAAACTAATACATTAGATTCACAATCTTGCATATGAACAATATTCCACAACAATTTTGAACACTGATACTGCACAATTGATTAACAACGACTCAATAAAAAATTTTACGCAATCCGAGGCTTCCATACTCCACAACGGGGCATGGGGATGAACCTTGACCTTGAGTCAGCAATGGAAGAATTCCAGACTCCCATAAACAGAGACAATGCATCAATAGATTACCATGTTGCTCCTTTGTTCACATGCCATTTTTTAATCTGACCGATAGTTGCATACACAGCACCAACCTGAATGGCTCTTAACACACTCTATACAAGTCTTACATTACATTACATCAACACCAAATACCAACACTTGGTACATATGACAGTGTGGCATGGTGGCTGATCGGTTAGAGCGGTCGGCCCGTAACACTCAAGAGTGCGTTGAGTGAGCGGATTTGACCCTCATCCAGGGAGTCACTGAGTAGGGACCTTGAGCAAGTCCCTCAAGCACAATTGCTCTGCAGTACAACTGCAACTGTGACGTCGAGGCGTGTGCACTTCTGAGCAAAAGATGTTGGAAGAAGGGTGATATAAAATTTCAGATTAAAAATAAAAAAACATGAACCAATGTGCAAACAAATAGCTTTGGACCAGTATATGTATTGTATCAATTAACTTAAACGGCATCGTTCTCACAGTAGCCATCATGTGTGGAGAATTAACTTCACTTTGACTGGTTCAAAGAAATCAATGCAATTAATGAAAAACAACTGTACACCCAATTATATTCGTTAAAATATTCACAGAAACTTACAAGTCGTTGTTTCAGCAGTTCATTTGTGATTTCCAAGTCATCAACATTTCTCAACAGATCCTTCAGATCGGAATAAGACTGAGTTCAAAGTAAAAACAAACTATGTTCAGTAATCGTCATCGGTATCAGGCACCTCTAACACCTCAGAGCAATCATTGCATAAGAAAACAATTAGAAATATAACCAGCGAAACAAAGCAATTCCATTATAAAGCAGTAGAAGACGTAACGATGACATCGTTCGTAATTAATCAACTACAGCTGTTAGTATTAAAGAAATTTCATGACCGAGTTCATTATACACAGATGCATATATGTTTTGTGCAAGGAATCTTGCTCATCATTTTTAAAAAGGTAATATTATTTCTAATAGTTATGTACCACCTCTGTTTCATGTTGTTCGTATTATTACTTGGTACTATATATATATATATATATATATATATATATATACCTCATACATGAATATGTGAAATATATAAATATATATATATATATATATATGTACTATATATATATATATATATGTATATATATATATATTTCACATATTCATGTATGAGGTATATATATATATATATATATATATATATATATATATATATATATTCACATATTCATGTATGAGGTTGTTCAACCTGATAAAATGTATTCAATCATAAATAAAAGAGTTCAGACGCACCTGCATAGAATTGAAATCGCCCGAAGCAGCCAACTGCCTGCCGCCCTAAAAGTCAACAAGTACATCACTCGTAAATTAATTTTAATTAGTAGATATTTCAATCTGCACTATCTGAACAACCTGATCAACCTGCCAAAGCGGAGAGAAACTGGGACATAGAAATAAAGACATGAAAAAATAAGGCAAACCGCAATCGTGTGCTGAAAATGTCCATGCTGACCCAGAAATTTTCAAATAAAATTTTTATTTTCATATAGCATTCCATAAATGAGCATCATTTGGGACATAGTGCAAAATTATCCACTTTAAGGTTAAAATACATTCGTAATCATATCTTTAGTCTAACTACTAGCTACATCACTGCTAGCGAGTTATGTGTTTCTGCAAATTCAGAGCCTTGACAATGTAAACACACATTAACGACGAACATGACTTGAACCCAGTACCTTGCCACTAAATGGCAATTCTTGTCGATCTTCCTGCAACATGTTGTACAGTTGCTCTGCTGTGTATTTGCCATCTGGTGTCTGTATGAAGCACTGCTCCTTAGCTGCCTCAAGGTCATCACTCAGACGTGCTATTTCGATGAGCAGACACGCAATCTGTTCCCTTGGCTTGTTGCTGATGATGTCACTGAATCCTGCGTCTATCAGAGATTGTTCTGTTTCAGGATTACGAAAACCTAAACAGCAGAACAAACAGGCTGACATTTTTGATCGATTATAATTATAATTAGCAAAACCTTGCAACTAATAGATTAGAGTCTGAATCAGCCAAACTTAGACAAACAGCTAATAGTTGCACCGCTAACTGATTAGAATCATAAACTGATACTTGTTAATTGATTAGAATTAGAATTAGTAGAATCAAGTAAGTAATCAATAAATTAGAATAAGCTGTTTGTCTAGTCAACTAACTACAATCTAGATTCTAGAACATAAGTACAGTTAAAATTACTTGTGAAGCTGCTGGATTTTGTTGCAGCCGTCCCACTGTGGCTAAAAGCTCATGGATTGACGCAACTCAAATGACAAGTCTGGCATAATTCATGCAGCATTAATAACTAGAAAGTCATGCAACAAAAATGCTTACCTATCATAAAATATCAAGTCAAAAAAAGCATTCCCTTTAAAGCATTAATTTGGGCCACAGCTGACAAACCACTTACCTAAATCTCTAACAAATCATTATATTTTTCATCAGTCAACCATACAAGTTTCTCAACAGTTATTACTATTATGCAGACACAAACTAAAGACGTTTTCAGATCTAACAAAGCACGTCATCACTTCTTACTAGCTAACTGCTGGGCAAGATCCTCAATGTCTTGCCGGAGTTCTTTGTTTTCCGCTTCATACTCGAGAATCAGCTCCTCACGACCTTGTGACAAGAGCTTTATATGATCCACGTAACCTTCATATTCAGTCCGATCCTCATTGAACTGTTTCTTTAGGATGTCGATGTTACCAAGTGCTGCAGACATGTTACTCTGAAATGATAAACCCACTATTTTAGTACTTACCATAACAGATGCATCTAAATTATAATGCCTATTTAGCAGATATAATAGCTTACAAGCAATACCTAAATGAGGATTAAATGATAGGATTACACAAATCGTAACCGTAATCCTGAGACATCCACAATGCAAAAAAATGCAGTCTTAGTACCCAACTTATTCATAGGCACTTAGTCAAAGCAGTTGGACCACAAACTAACAAAGAAAGGAAGGTTGTGTATGCTGCAAAGGACACATTTGAAGGCAGAAGTGATGTGACTTTGCTATATATAATCACATCACTCCCAACCAGGTCAAAGTAGAACTTGACCAAGTGACAGCACTCTGGATGGCTTGGAGGCAATTTATTTGTGTGGGGACTATGTTTAAGAAAAGCAATTTCAATAGTCCATGTTCTCTGCTAGATAATAATCTTTCATTGTGCAATGGGTTTTCCTTCAGGCAGCTCAAGAAATGTTATGCTTTTCAAAGGCATGTCAAAACATTCTTAATATATATAGATCTGACCCCTTGTGTCTGCCAGAATGCCATGCTATTGAAAGATTATTGGAAATTGATCTAAAATCATTCTGATACAAATGGCAGTCATATAACTACACATCAAGAATTTACTTAACAAAATAAATTTATCAACATCATGATAGAACTTCTTATAGTAAAATAGTTCAGGTTTGCAAATAAACAATGCCTTTATGCATTGAATTGAATAATTATTCTGTCACAGAATTTAATTGACAATTCGTTATTGGACGGACACAACCAAATGAAAATGATCAGTTGAATAAACTACCAACACTGTAAAAAATTCTAAGGTCAAATTAGCCATATAACATTACCAGATTATTTCCCTGCAAGAGAATCTACCTCTGCCTGCTGATATAAGTTCCATATGTGACATAGCTTCTCCTTGTCTGAACTGGTCGAGGGAACACCTTTCCCAATCAGTGCTTTGTCAATATCTTCAATTGTCTACAACCAAGCACACATATGTTAGAAAACACTCAATGCAAATGACGACTAGTTCAACAAGAACCAATCATGTTACACAAAGCTGTAGACTGCATACCCAAAAGTCCAGTTCCCTGGTGGGATTATATGACAACCAGTCAAAGTTCCCTCCCTCGTTATTTTGACTGGTGACACTGAAATACTTATTAGTGGTAAAAAAAATTAGTTCCGCTAATCGTGAGGTATGAGACAAATAACAAAGTAAACAAGAATTACTTGGCAAACTCTGAACTGCATGGTAAGAATTTAACGATTTTTAAAATCAATGCGTTAATCACGAAGATTGACATCTGTTCATACTGACAACAATAATATGACACAACTGTCAGAAAATATCCTGGCATATTTGCAATAACTCCAATTCAAGTACAGATTGCTGGTGTTTAAACTAACCGCAATTATATTTTTTGAACTCATTTTCATTCTTTGTACTTCTGTTTCAATAAAGTGAACTCAAAGAATAAGAATATCGAAAAAAATAAAGAGAGGAGTCGATTTAACAACGACCCCCATTAAGTCCCTTATATTCTTTGACTGTATCAATTTAGCACGAACTGGTAGTCGCCATTTTCAAACGTCGTTGTAGAAACATAGAAACTTCCGGTAACAGGTCTGAACATAGCAAGATGATGTAGCGTCATTATTATAATACACGTAAACGTAATCAAGAAAATAAAGTATACTACAAGTAGTCGCAATCTAAAAATTTCTACAGCGCCCACAGTCGCAGAATTGCGGCAACCAACTTTACTGCAATATCCATTTTTCTCTTCAAGGTCCACTTGTTCGCGCTGCCAACGTGGAATCATCGGCATAAGATAATGAAAAATGCAATGGGTAGTCGTGATCGTAATCTCCAAACTTCTAAAGCGCCACTCGAAAGCTAAGCGCAAGGCACCAGCTTATTCACGAGCGCTGTATCAAATCGTATGAGTTGTCAAAGGGTAGTCTGAGGAATGGCAGAGATTTCCAGAAAAGACCAGAATTAGAGGAGGCAGAGTAGCTGCTAAGGAGTAGGCCATCACATTGGTAGACATATTAAGGCTATTTAGCCAAGTTCTTCAGAAAAGTCTGGAGGGACCAAATGTTAATACACTGCAATGTCACAACATTATGTCTTGAGCAAGGACAAATTAGAGTAATTAGATCTAGAGCAAGAGCCAATAGCCTACCAAGCATTCGGAAGCAGCCAGTCTACGGGCTGCCTTAACCTGCCTACCGCGCAATCTCAGCGTTTGTCCTTCGTGAAAGTCGTTCTAGCTACGATTGTTAAATAACAACCTGTGCCTACTTACTTGTTTCTTTTTTCATAAATATTTTAATCAAATTAATTTTGTTTATTTTATAGTCGTTGTTAGCTCAGGTTTCATCTTTAAATTGAACCGTCTTGAAGATTTAATTATACATATAAAGGAAAATATTTTACTTGAATAATCGTCTGCTTCTACACGATGTCCCGCTCTTGGAGTTGTGTGCTCGTTTCTTTTAATTGCTTTTAGTATAAGCTGCGTGTAAATCAAGATAATTTACATCTTAAAGTTGCTTCAAATTTGTGTTCTCCATTCTTACTAATTGTTGGTGATCAAGGCTTCTGAAGGTAGAATTTCTCTTGCTTGCTAAATGTAAATCTTGATAAAAATTTCAGCGTCCACATAAGTCAAGTAACAGAGACCAGCTTATCACCAACACTACCAAATTGTGCCCGCAATAGCCAAGTTTCTCGTTTCGTTCCGGTGCCAGGTCAAAACCACTGGGTGGAATGGCGAGGAAACGGTATGGTGCTAGGCCTATGTTGCTAGTCGATGATGAATTGATGGTGGTCGTGGAGTGGTGACGAGGAGGGTCTGGACAGGAGAGCTTGAATAGTTCGGGTTTTAGACCCGAGTGGAAAGTTGCTGATGAGAGTACAATAGGAGTAGAGGTTAAGTAAAGAGGCAAGATCGGAGTATGAGCGAAATTGGCATGCAGAGATGTTTTTGTAGTCCGTTCCAAGGAGCTGTGTCAGCATAGACTAGGCCTAAGGAGCTGTTGCAGAATTTCTGATGATAAGACTTAAGGCCAAGATTGAGACAGATATGATGATGAGCAAGTTGACATCCATGGGCGGTTGTAAATGGCTGCAGAATGTTACAGGATTTGGAGCTTTGAAAACATTGTCTGTAAGAGATACAATGTTTGTGGTGAATGCACTGTGGGATTTTTAGCCAAGCACTGAGCTGAGCCAACAACCTGGCTCTTTCAGACTTCTTTTGATATAGTGCTAATGGCAACATTTAGCCTTCCTCATGCAGCTTTAGTATGGCAGATATGTATTCATACAAATTTGAATGAATCTTTGGTCTTCACTTGCCAGAGTAGCTGGCTTTCTCACATTTGTTCATAGAGCATTGTTTATGCAACATAAAATATGTTTTGCACTGTTTTAACGTGCATCATTACCAAATGACATGCAATTGGAATATATAAAGGATGAACTGTAAATAAGAAGCGTATAGCTATAGTTGAGAAAGGTTGGAACATATCAGGTAGAATTCAGAATTGTAATTGGGCTTACATCTGAGAAAATTAAAGTACAACTTTGTGCTTTCTTGCATAATTATCAAAATAACATTGCCTGCATGAAATTTGTTGTTGTAGCATTATGTAATAGCGCAGTCTCCCACTCAGAATTGGAATTTTACTGCAATAAATGGCTCAATATATATTTTCAGTATGTCTTAAGTTACACCAATGTAGATCTGTTAGACAGCTATATTTTATTAAATTCACATGGTTCAAAAGGCACCACATAAATGTTCAGATACATATTGATTGGACATAAAATCGTATTGTTTAATGTGCTGCTTAGACACCGCAAGAAATCCACCTAAATATTACTGGAATGAGAGTACAATGTCTTGATGTGTTTTGTAGCTGTGCTGGAAAAATTATGGACAGTGAGCTTATGTGTAACGTGAGGAAGTGTCATAGGAAACTGGAGACCTTCGCATGGGTAAGTAAGACATCTTTTACTGTATTTTGTCTAGCCCACCAAAGTCACATCTAAGCGTAGGGCAGTTTATTTCTATATGAAATTGTAATGTAGTGTGATATTTCTCAGCAATGTTAGCGAGAAAAGCTATTCACTGGTGCAACGAGGTTAATAAGATTATTTATATAGCACAGTAAGTCAGTAGAGGTTGAAGAAAAGAACAGTATGTGAGTTGAACAATCAACAACACTAAGCAGCCATGCTTTGAATGTCCACAGATATAATGAGGTAGGCATGTACTGCAGGTGCACAGTAGAACTCTATATCATTACAGCAGTTTTATATAAGGCCCTTTCATGGCCATCTACTGAGAAGCCCTCCCAGCCCAGCCTGGGTCAAACAGTATTAAGCCTAGGGAAAGATTAGGGCAGATTGAAACACTGGAAGGCCATTCCAGGTCACCAGACCAGCCAGAGAGAGCATGATGCTGTTGAATAGCAGTAGTGGCAAAATATGGGGAATTAAATAGGTAGATAAAACTTCTTGATAATAAAGGACTTGTAAAAAAGTTTTAGGGAGAAAGTTATTGGAATATAGAGTTTCTTACGGCATAAAGCAGTAATGTTTCAAAGTTTTAATTATTGTGTTGTTTTGACTTACTTTTCAGGTTACTTCCTGTTCCCGTATCCTTTGGGTTTAAGGATTTAATATTAGTAGTATTAATACAAATGTTGTAATTGAGCAAACTCACACAGGCATGTGAATCAGTTAGTTATTTCCCAGGTCCAGAGCAGTTACACATCTAAATGTTTAAGGCCAACGAGAAGTAGTCCACTTTGAGGCGTTGTTTGAAAGAAGAAAAGTAGTTCAAGCAATGGTAAACACTGGTAGTTGATTCCATTTACTGAGATAGCACATAGCTTGGAATGCACAAGAGCTCTTGTTTGTTCTGTATCAGTGCTCAACCAAATGACCTGAAATCGAAGATCATAGACTGTGGAGTTGGACGTACGGAGAAACTTGTGGTTCAAGGTAGGTAGGAGAGCCTGTGAGGGTTTTATAGGTCAGACAGGGCAGGTTAAATCTTATTCTGAATTCAACAGGAAGCCAGCACACCTGACTGAGCGGAGTTGAGGAGTTTGAATGAGAAGATGCTAGTGACACCATGCAAGCCTGAGAATGTGTGATGTGTTGAAGCCTGGTGACTTGATATACATGCAAACACAGAGTTAGCATGATCAATCAAAGAACAGAGCAGGTTTTGATTTTTTGCATGTCTTTGGTGAAGTGTTGTCATTAGACACCAGTGTGACTGAAGTCACTAATTACAATTAGCAGCAATCATTTGCAAACATTTTGCTTTTCCTTTATAAGGGATACTAAAATCCCTTATAAAGGAAAAGCAAAATGACTTTCCTGTGAACTAGCCTTTATTACTTAGCCGTTATTAGCGCCCTTGTGAGGTTCTTGTAGGGCGCTATATAAATGTTCATATACATACATACATACATACATACATACATACATACATACATACATACATACTCGTCTCAGCCTGGGATTAAATTTTATGGATACTGTTTCCTTGTAGCATTACCCGATCGCAAATGCTCCAAGTGACTTCATCATTTTTAACTAATGCAGTATAGCCCAAGTATTTGAATTGTATGACCTCGTGCTTAGTTCTTCCCCTTTTTTTCGTGTAGGCATTTAGTTCTCAGATTTTTATTTGTATCCTTATCTCATATTTTAAGATATCTTCTGTGAAGAATGTGCGAATGCTGAATTTACTAAATCTCTTACATGTCCTGCATGTGAGTATAAAGTTTGTTAAACTTTTGCTTTCAATATATTTTTATTTTTACGATGTATCAGATTCATCGTCATTTGCTAATCAAGAATCAATTCACATGCAGTTATATCATTTAGGTTTTATAATGGGTTGCAAAGGATAGCCCAGTTTGTTTATACATTATCATAATCTGGGTTTCTATAGTTTTTAATGAGCATTTTTTTATGCAATCTGAGCATTGGTGCATTTGAAGTACTGTTTCTAGGTCAAGTAGATCTCCTAGTTCCTGAAAACCACATTCGTTTGACCCACACACTAGGATCTGAAAATAGCACACTCTTTGCCCAATAAGCATTGCTGCCTGGTAATATCATTTGTGGACAGTGGAAGAAGAAGCACCAATTGTTACTTCTTTTTGCAATTGTGGCACATGCATCTATGTTTACAAGTGTCTTAGCACTCAGAAATTTCTTGCTGAGCTATCATGTGATAACTACATATGAGGCAGGGTTTCTATCTGCTTACTGCTATTTCAGGTCAGGAGAAACTCCCTATGAAGTACGACCTCATACGAGTTGATCTTCAACCGAGCGAACCTCATAAATCGGTGAGTGTTTGTGGAAAGACTGTGTAGAATTTACTAGAAATACAAATGTCTGATCTGATGCATTATTCATGTGCAGTTTTCTATACTACTGTACTTGTTGGTTGTTTTCTCATAGAGGATGTGCATAGCTATATGGTCATATGAATTTGTACATTGTATTTTTGAATAATTTGTACAGCATAAACTGATGCTCTTTGAAGTTTACTTCATGAATACTGGTTAAACTAGAGGCGTTTTGCACAGTGCCAATGTATCAATGAGGAGGGGGCAATTCATTTGAAACTTTGCTAAGACTGGTTCACTATTATTTCTTAAAGTTAAATGTTAATGTCTTTGAAGATCAAATTACCGTGCTTGATTTTCAATTGACAGATGCTTCTAGCTGGACTGAAACCAGATACTGTTATGGAGATATGCACAAGGGCAATATCCTTCTGGAATTACCAGGTTAGTGTGTGTGGGCCAGTTTTCTGAGAGACCTTGTTATCATGCCACGTATAGTCTAGTCTTATCAATGCTTGGGAATTGCCATACTGAGGATAAACATGTTTCAGTCTTAGAACTAATTGAGTTTACATCAAGTGCATTCTCTCATTAGCAGTGAAGAAATATTAGAGTAGCACAAGAGATTGACATCCAACTGATATCAAGTTGAGTCAGGTCAATCAGGAAAAGGATTTGTTTTACTGTGTTTTGCATTTTTCTTCTGATAAAAATGTTCACCTCACATTGTGAAAGTACTTAGCTACTCAGTGTTCAAGTACTTATGTGATGGCACTGTCAGCCTGTTACATATGACACCATCTACAATTGATGCAATAAGTGTGTGTTTGCAGTAGGGAATTATTTGCCATGAAATAATTAAATTGATTTAAATTGTTACTTATAAGTTTTCTTTTATATTCATCTAGCCTTAGATCTGAAATAACAATAATATTTTTAGTAGATAATTGAAATGTCCAATGTATGATACTCTATCATTTATCATTATTCATTATTTCTAACAAACTATTTGAAAGTAGAATAGGGTTACTATTGCTGAACATTTTTAAAGTGGATAAGATAGCAGTTGCCTGTATTAGGCATTCTGGGAATCATTCTTCTGAATGATGCTTGAATCTGTTGACTGAAGAAGGCAACTGGATGTCGTAAGCATACTCTGTTAAATAAATTAGGGTTTAAATATTATTATTTTCAAAAAATAAATCTTCTTATTCAGGTATGTCAGGAATTGGCCCATCTAGAGACCTGTGTTAGCAAAGGCAAGGAAAAGCGAATGCAGCTTGAAAAGATGTGTTCTCAGTTGGTCGAACATGCCCAGTCTGAAATAGCAAGTATGTACATATTTTGCTGCATCCGTGTTTGGGAATTCAAATTTTCTTCCGACCTGTCTCACAAGCCCAATTTTTGTCCATATATCCACTGCAAACCCAGGACCAAGTATCCGCTGCCTGTGTCAATTACCCTTCCAGATATATTTCTTTTGGTGAATAACAACTCCTCATCACATGGTTATTGCACCTTCAACTGATGCCTTGTCATTATAGAGTGGTACTTTGTAAAATTAAAAATTTATGAATATGATCATTAACATTTATCCAATCAACGGTTGATAACCAACTTAAACTGTCATTTAATTTGATTGTCGTCAGCCTGTCTCTGAGGAGGAGCTGCATATGGCTGTTTAATTATGATTGTGAATGCTTAGGCTCACCTGCACAACATTGATAAATTTGTGTATTTCACAATTATAATCAGCAATTAGCTTACATTTTGTAGCAAATTGACAACTGTGTGATCCCTGTCATCAATGCAGAACTATATCTACCTAGGCTATGTCCTGTAGTTTAAAGCTTCATGCAACTTATGTGTAATTATTTTCTGGTTGGTTGGAAATGGTTAAATCATTGGGCATTATAGAAACAAGCAGATAATTGCCAGAATCATTTGAGTGAGCATTAAACAATAGCAAACAGGCGCTTTGACAAAGCCTGAAATCCGAATGATTAGAAAGGATCTTTCTTTGAATTTATTAATGTGTGCGTATATAAAATGAGTCTGACTACAGTTCACGTTTCAGAAGTTTAAAAATTCTTATGGAAATTAAATGATTTATTGTCTTCAGTTTTCAAAATTGTAGATTTATTCTGTTTGTCTTTTTACACAGGTATGAAGTCGCAGGCATCAGGCAAGCTGAGACCTAAAAACTGTTTTTAAAAAATAACAAACAATATTTATTTAAGTTAAAGATTTCCTAAAAGCAAATAGCAACCCTTGTTTCTACACATATGGCCTGTTGCATGATCATTTGTCATCTGCAGGCCCAATTGTAAGAACATGTGTGGGATAAATGTAGGCCCTGCCCCTGTTCATCAACTGTAACTGCTTCCACAGCTATGTGTGTCAATATGGGGATATGTGTAAGTTTGCCATCCATGTTTCAAACTTCTATATATTTTTTTCTCAAACACCATAATTGATTGGGTTTTTTGTACTTTTTGATATTCTTCTTGCTTTGTGCTACCAATACTTGATCAGTTAAAGATTGACATACATAGCTGTGGAAGCTTTTAGTAACTGGTAATTTTTTACATGACTCTGAATATAATGACATGTATGTACTATTTCCATGCATATCTGTTAACTTCTTTTCTTGATTCCTACTGGATACCCACTGGTGTTAGACACATAATTCCAGTTGTTTGATTATTTGGTGTCATTCATGCTGTGGAGCATGGAAAGTGGAGGCAGGTAAAGTATGGTAGATGGACAGAAACATGTATCCTTTACTACTTGAAAATATGCTTTCTGCTCTATACACATTTATAATTGTTTTATCAAGTTGTTGCATCTGTATACTTTTTTAATAATATGTCAGTATTGAGTAGTATATTGAATAGTATGTAGTATATTTTAAATCTTGAAATTTTCCCCATCTAGAAGTATTAAAACATGATACCGTGCTTTGTTGCAACAGCCGATAAGAAGGAGATTGAGTCTTGCAAGCTTCGAATTGGTGAGATGAGTGAGAAGCTTGCAGAGAAGAGTAGACAACATCAAAAACTCCAGGTTTATGAGATTTAATTAATAAATGTGATTCTTTTGTTGATTTTTTTTAAAGATTTGTTTGAAATCCAGTGCATATGCAGAAGATTTCTGGTTGGTCATAAATGTGTCTGTGCTTTCTATGACATGGAGTGAATATGACTGCAGTGAGATATGAAAACGTGCCAATCAAAAGTACACTTGTGTAAATTATATTGTATCAAGACTGACTACTTAAAGTAAGAGCTTATAGGACTTGTTCTTGAAACCTTATTTTGAACCTTGTTTCTTTGCTGAATAACGTGACTATAAATATATGCATGTTCACATTTTTCTGTAGCAGTGAATGGCTTCAACACCGCTCCTTTACACCAAACAATTATCGAATGACATCTTCCCATAACACTTGCCCATTTAAATGTACAACGAGCCATTTTAGGCTCTTGGGTATATCATGTACAGACCAAAATACAGGCATGAAGTCACTTTTCACTTATTACACCAATTTAGCTCGACCCTGTCTGTTTCATGATGTGCACTGCAGGATGCTGGTTGGACATCTGTGTTTGCTTGTATTTGATGATAGAGTATGTATGATGCTCTTCGACGACAATGCATATCGTCCAATGTTAAGTTTCATGAAGATGGAGGAGCTGGTCGACTGAGTTCAATTGCAACCAGCATCACTGAACCAATGTTCAACAGTGCACAAGGTTCGTCACTTGTTAATGCCAGATTTTTTATTTAATTTAATATCTGTATGTTCACCTTTTAGTCATATGTGTATTTGACACTTGTATCTCAACTTCTTTCTCTCAGCTATGCTGTGTTTAACTGGAAGGTTAACATTAGTATATGACTTGTGAGGTGCTCTATCAAAAGTAGGCTAAAGTCACATTTTGACGAAATTGAGGTTATATCATTTAATATTCCAAAATTAAATGACTTTTCTAACAGTGCAAAAATTATTAAGATATCTCCAGTAGAACCGAAGATACACTAATTTGAAGTTTTCTATCACAAGAATACCGAAACCGAGAAAATTGCATTAAAATGGTCGGCTTTTATTTACTTTCGTCAAAATCTTCTACGATAATGTGATTATAGCGGAATAGAACACCAGCTTTCATCATGAAATAATTTTTTAGATAAAGTAATAAATTTGTGACTCGAATTTGATTCAAACTCAATACACATTATTGACCCTGCATGTCATTTTTGGCCGTTTTCTCGAAATTGTGTTTTGCGACATAAGCCTGCTTTTGATAGAACAACTTACATATGCTTTCTATTATTTTTTAGCTCTATCTTCATTATTCTGTTGAATGTAATCAGTTGCAGTGTCCACAGATACGTCAGGACTTTCCTGTTTGCTAGCCCAGTCACTAACAACAGTTGAGAGCGTACTGATATTGAGTGGCACTACATAAATGTTCGATTAATTACATTACTATAATTACATTACATACTTATCTAAAGCAACACAGTAAAGTCATCCTGTTTATTACCACTCATACAGGAGAAGGATGTTATGCAGCCTGTGTTACATGAGCTTATCTTTTATCTGCTTGTTTGTCAGCAATTGAAGACCCTTCTCATTAAGTGTGGTCTTGTGTCGTCAGGTCAGAAGCACCACTTTATAAATGTGCATTTGTGATCTCAATTAATTATTAGAATTAACTGCTCTGTGACAAAAGAAATCCAATGGTTATGAACCGTGATTATTATCTTTCCACGTTATATTGCTTTTGATTCTTTAGTGCTGTCACAGAACAGGAAGGTTGTGAGCATAATGAGAAAAACAGTTTGAAGGGTCATTCAGTCCACTTTAGGGGCATAAATCGCGATGTCCATGATTCCATCACTAGTTAGGTTTTATAATATGTATACCTCTAAGCGCTTCAAGAAAAACACTTGCTACTTTCATTTTCTACACCATGGCTTATACAACAATGCATAAGAGCAATCCGTCATGAAGCGGTCTCACACATTTCTTGCTTTTAAGTGGAATTGTTGGCTGTAGACTTACTGAACAGAAATTGTGCAACGTCAAGGGAGGATTTCTGTCAACCTTCTGGCATTTTAAAGCTAACTTCATCTCTCCTAAGATCCCCTGCACAGCGTAAGTGGATGCATTATTGTTTTGTATTGCAGATGCTAGAGCTGTACTGATTAATCGGGCCGATTTTAGCAATATCAGATATTGGCAAGATAATCGGCGCTGATATTAAACATTATTCTTTTTATTTTATAATATTATTTTCAGTCTATAAAAGCAAAATGACGACAGCAACATCACTGGGTCTGTGAAGGACGGCATTTCGTTCCGTTCCCATATCGTGTCGTCGAGCCAATGGCTTCTTCAGACCAGTGGTGAGACCACCCACTGTGCTAGTATAGACAGTGGGAATGTGTCAACATAGGTCTTGTGCAAAGTGAGTCATAGTGCCTGCTTATGGGCCAAGGAACGGCTGGCCAATTCAACAGAGAAACCGATGAATGTACATCATGGAGGCATGCCTAATGAATACATGCTAGCTGCCAATCGCCTGAGACTAGCAGTGGGCACATCAACTTATAGAAATCGAATTGACTCTAATGAATGGCTGTGAATATGCCAGCCGTTCCTTGGCCGTTAATTACCATGGGCACAGTTCGACGGCGATGGTGTGTCTAATCTGTATTGCCTGCCTAGGATTAGCCTCCAACTACATGCATACGTCTCTTACGGACCAAGTGTTTGCTTGTATCACAACAATAGCAGTAGCAGTAGGTCTATCTTTTGGAACCAGACATCTTGGGAAACGCAATGAAATAATCGGCAAAATAATCGGGTATCGGCAAATGAATAATCGGTATCAGCATAATCGGCAAAGTGATATCAATACAGTTCTAGCTGATGCTTCTTAGTATGTTGCTCATTTAGCATAAATTGAAACTTAGTAGCACTTGTGCTAACTGCATTGTTCTGCGGCTGTATGCTTTTCTTAAATACGAACAAAAGTAAATTCGAATCTCAGACCCAAACGAACTTTCTTAAGGTTCTCTACACAGTAACCGTCTTGGTGAAACTCGTTGCAAGCCAATGCTCTAACCTATTGACTACCATGCCCATCTAGCACATGTGTTAATGTAATGTAGACAATTTCTATAGCATCATCAGTAGCTACTTCTAGGATGCTTTACAAACACATTAGTATGTATACATAAAACATCACCCATTTGGAATAACTTTACATCGCTCAGCTTTATTCTTGAGTGCTTGTATGCTCATCATCGTGCCAATTTCCTGAACTTGGACAATGCTCGACATAACTTGGTTTAAAAAAATGTGTGCCCATTGTTAATTACAGCACCTATTTTAGAATAACATTATCAGCTTTATTCTTGAGTGCTGTTTTCTTGTGAGAATTTCCTAAACTTGGGACTATGCTTGTCATGGATAGCATATCGCTAAAATACAATTCGATTTCTAAAAGTTGATGTGCCCACTGCTATCTACAGTAGGAATGTATGCTATACAAATCAACAAACTGTTTAATGCAGTAAGCTTGCAACTAATTACTTGACGAAATGTGTTCTACAATGTAAATATTAGCATGCATGTCTGGTTTTCAGGAGACATTGATTTTCATCAAGTGACAACTCCAGTTTCCAATGATCTGCAAATCCAGAGACTTTTTCCAGATTGCCGAAAAGCGTTGCCCTCTCCAAGAGATTCTGCAAGGCGAAAGAAGCTATTCTAGATGTTCCCAAGCAACATATTTAATAAAGCAACAGCCCTGAAAGTCACTGACTATTGTTCTTTGTAGCTTAAGACATTCTACTTTACCATTGGCTTTCCTATCGATGATTTGATGGCAAAATCTTTATCAAGTTCAAGACATTTTACGATCGGTTTTTCTATCAATGATTTGATGGCAAAATCTTTATCAAGTTTAGGACATTCTTCTTTACCGTTGGTTTTCCTATCAATGATTTGGTGGCATAATCTTTATCAAGTTTAAGACATTCTTCTTTACCGTTGGTTTGATTTGATGGAAAAATCTTTATCAACTAATAATTCCAATTTTTACTCTTAATTTAAGATACGGGTAAACAAGCTTGCAGTAATACTATAGTTTGAGACTCTAATGATAGTTCAATGCTTTGTCAAGTGTTTGGTTTGATTCATTCATGTTCTTCGATGATAGGTTATAAATTTAACTAGCAACAGACAATTAATTCTTTTGCATTACAAAACATATTGCTATAGAAGCTGTCCAGCTTAACAAGCGTCATAGCCCTATTTTACGCAACCAAACATGTTACTTGTCATGATGTATACAAAAGACCAAGGCTTGAGTGCTTCAGTTCTCGTTCTTGTGTTGGGCCACATTTGAAGGCCACGCACCAACTGAAGCCCATCGTGCCTCTTCAGTCCTCCAGGAAAAGTCTCCCATTGCATATATGTATGGTCACCTTTGAGAAGCATACATTTGTACGGTCTTTAAACATACTTTTTCAGATCTGTTGGACAGTCGTATGTGCAGCACTTTTTTGGTGAGCTACTTAAAATGTGTTACATTAAGTGTATCGAGACATAAATACACGTACATACATTCAGTTTCTAATGTGAGCCTTGTAGGCATATACATTATAAAAAATTTGGATGAATTAGCTTTTATCCAGTGAGAAAAATTAAATATTTGGACGTACCGCCTCCATCCTAAACATCAGTCCGACGACACACATTTGCAGAACGGTTCAACATACATTACTAAAATTTAATTTCCAGTTAACTTACTGTAATCTTATACCAATTAACTAAGAAATATGAATTTGTTAGGCCAAAAATGACAGCTACAGTGTCTCATATTTCAAACAATTTACCTTTGCATATAAATTTATTTCAGCTGGCCATAATGTCATACATTCCTGCTGATTTCAGACAAGGAAATGGCCACTAATGATAAAATAACATCTGACATTTAACATTTTAAGTGTTCCTATGTCAAAGTTTGATGGTTCATAACTGTCAAACAAAAAGACACACTACAAGTGACAAAAGTGTACAGGTATCATAAAATACAAATGCTCATTCGCTGGTGCTTCTGTCTCTTACCTGCCATCGCCCTGTACACAGGGCAACATGAAGTGGCTTTCTAATCTTAGTTAAAAAGCCAAACCCAGAACACCTTCACTGCATGTATGCCGTGTTTGCAGGACATACAAAACGTGCTTGATCAGATTCAAGTAATAGGAAAATCGTCCAATTACACGAACCAAGACAGCATTGTTCCATGTATTGTTCCATGTCCGACGACATGTGCTTGGCAAGCAGTCACTGATTAAGTGAACAAAATATATATATGTAACATCAACTGATGATACAAATGTTACAGCAGTACATCATCATAGGTTAACTTCCTGTTGGTGTATATGAAAGCAAGCACTGAACAGTGAAGTACAGACTCTACCATATCAAACATTCTTGAATCTGTTCAAGCAAGCTTCCAGTACTAAACAGTGACCGCCCTTGCAGAGGACGCCAATCTGGTTGGAATTACATTTAGAACAATCGGAACACACATCCCGAAAACATACCCTAACGCAAATCAAAAATAAGCTAGGTCATTTGTCCTGCTTCTTGGCAATAGAAATCGTAATTCAACTTTAGATAATCCAACTCAATACAAGCTTTCGGTAATTTTGCATACGTACAACACTTTTCTTTAATCATTATTCATTAAACCTTACACACAACTCGGCATGTAAATGATGCCCCCGTAAGCTACGTTTACACAACCCATGCCAAAAAAATCCATACTAACAGGGGAAAACACTGTTCCTTCTCAGCACTGTACTAAGCACCATATAATATGAATGAAGCACTTAGCTGCTGTGATTTATGTACAGAAAGGTCACATAAATAGTAGGGTTATGCTAACTGATCAGTCTTGCTAACACATTTCGCAGTCTGTCTACATCAATCTAAAAGGCTACACATGGCCAGATGCTCGACCGACACTGTCCCAAACAAAAGGTGTCGTTGCTACCAAGTTTTCCTTGTGATCATTTTAACGGCAATTACAAACTCCTTCCAGTTTGCTGGAATACATGGTTATGTTCACTTTGGCATTTTGACACCTCAGAGAAATCAGTTCCTGCTGTACAGGTTTTGAGTTATTTTGATGTTCAGGATTTTTAACACGGTCTTGGAGTACACGTGGACCACGTCCTCTCTATCGCCACTCTCTTACACATCAAGTCTCTGTTTTGGTCAGAATCTGCATCACGCAACCAACTCCTCCTCCTCCTCCTGGTTGTCCTTATCAGTTTAGGTGTGGAGGGTTGTTGTTGTCCTGGCACTGCGATTGGTTGAACGAATCGTCATTTATGCCCTGATGGCTTTCATCGTGCGGTGCCGGAATCACGTCCGACACTTTGCCACGCTTGAATTTCCGGCGGGCATAGTTTACCTGATGTGAAAAGGTTTCGTTGATCGACTTCTCGGGCGGTTCTGGTTGGCCACTCTCCAGACAAAACTTCCTCATGTATGCTGAAATGAGAAAACAACGGCACAGATGAAGATCAGCAGTTGAAATACTGAGTAGTAGCAATGTCAGGTACTCATGCAAAATGCACATCTAATGCTGTACTTGAAGACTCTATTGTAGCCTGGATGAAAGAACTGATCAAGTTTTTTACAGCTCAGTAACCTGTGCTTAGTCATGGATCTAATTTTAAGCCCATTTTTATGTCTTTTTAAATATATAGAAGCTAATTTCAGATGGTGCAACGAATATATATTGAGCCTAGCCCAAATTGACCGGCTGAACAGTGTAGAGCTTTGCCTCGTCTGAGTCTAAAGCAAGCTACCGATTCTCATTAGCAACAACAGCTCATGATAAATATTTATTCTTCTCTAATTCATGAACCAAAAAGTCATAGAGTGCTCCCAGCAACTAGTGACAAGAACATAGAACTTTCAACTATCTGTCAAGAAAAAAAATGTAATGAATGCCACAAACAATAAGTTCGAATCTGTTATCTTACCTTTGCAGACAAGGACCTTTGTTGGGTCCAATGGGTCCTTGGTCAGGATATCATCTGTTGACTTGCAGTTGAGACCTTGGCCACGAGAAGCAGCCAGTTCCTCCCAGGTGAAAACCAGTGGGATGAGTCGACGTAGAACAAACAGCTGTGCGCCCTCCTTGACCGATGAAGCCTCCTTCAGTATTAACTGCAGTTTTGACTTGCTGACCCATACATTGTAGTTTGGGAGCAGTTGAACTTGAAGGCCCTTCTCAACATCAAATGCTTCTGGCTAAAAGACACAAAACAAAACAAAAAACAACTATATACAACACTATCAATTCTGATTGTACTAAAATCATCACTTATACCCCTTGTATGACAAACGAACCTAAAATCAACTCATAATTTATTCTTAGGACAAGTAATCCAGTACAAATTGTTTCAGCATATGCTTACACATTTGTTCCTACTTCTGATTAGATCAAATGATACTTTTACTACCATGAGACAGAAATTTATAATGTCAAAATGCAAGCAGCCTTGAAAATGCCAATTTTTAACTAGATAGGTTAAGTTCACAGTTTACTACAACTTAGAGCACCAACTATTGTACCAATGAGAGAGCTTTAGAAAAGAAATTAAAAAACTGGACAAAACTGTCTAGTCAATGTCTTTGTGGGATGCAATACACCAAAGCCTTGCTAAACACGAAAACCTTCTAGCAACAAATTCAAACATAAATGGGCACAGTGACATGGCCCCAATATCAATTAGTTGAGCTGTAGAATTGACATTGATACAACAAATGTTCAATTCTATAACAGCTTTTGATACGTCACACATACAGCAATTACAAAAGTGGTTACAGAAGAGAGCAGATATACTGTCAAATCTCACCATATTTCCATAAATGGAGCAGGATGATGGTATATTTGTTGCAAACATGTGTGGATCAAAACCCATGCCTCCAAACGAGCTTGCCTTGTCCTGCTGATTGTCGATCGAATTGACCGCATTGTAGGTAGTTTTTCCGTTGGCAGATGGGCCCGAATCAACACCCGATTCGAGGAGGGTGTAGTATGCTACCAATTCACGGAAAAACGTCATTGCTTGTGAGCTGGGAACTAACCAAAGCATAATGCTCATTGTAAGTTGCATTGGGAAGAAAAATAAGGCAGTAAACAGATGCAAAGAAGAGAGGGAGCAATTTCAATATAAACAATGAAGGATTTGGACACAAGACAGACAATCAGATTCGCCACTTTCGCGTCATTGGCCAGCTGGTGATATCAACAGACAAGGGACATGGCAGAACATCTGATTGCAGAAAAACATTCAAGTTAAATAACATTGAAATATATGCAGCTTAGTGAAACAATGTAGCAATTTCGGTATGTAACAAATGAGTTAACCTAAAATTCTGAAAACAACAATTGACATTCCATTATTCAATTTATTTTCTATTATAAACAGAATTGTAGGATAGACTTTGTCCATTGTCTCAAATATGAATATTTTATTTCAACTTTATCTGCTATATTCAGATCAAGGGTTGCACAAACATCAAACACTTTATATCTTAAATTTCCAGCTGTCAAATCTTAGCAGAAATATCAGGAAAAACTTGAATTCTTGATCTTGGGCTAAAATCAACATTAATTTTCCTATAAATGGTTATGCTATATCGGGTACCTAACACAAACTAGAAATACTAACATCAATAAACTCCTAAATGTTAATAATCAAATAATGCAGCAGTATAATAATTTTATATAACAGTACACCAGAAAGTCATTATAAACTTTGTCTTTGAGAACCGCACCTAGAATGTAGAATCAAATTCATTACGAGGTTATATTAAAGTTTATTTTTTTCATGTAGATCAGTGCTATTCCAAATGTGGACCTCAGCACATTACCGGTCTAAGAGTAATCTGTCGTGAGATTATGGAATTATAACTCAGATAATAATCAAATAAAACATTATATTTTATTTAAAAAAATGAAAAACAACATTGGGTTCATGAATACTAAACAGTATTAAAATTGTAACAGTAACATAAGTATTATTGCAATAAACAGTGAAAATATATCACTATGGATTTATTTAAATCCAAATTTAAATATAGTAAATTATATTACATATATAATGTAAGTTTGCTGAAAAGCAATAATGGTCTGCAGAAAGGCTGGAAAAGCAAATATCCATCTGAAGCATCAGACCGTTTGAGAAGCACTATAGGTGGTTTAACTATGGGTCCATGTCCCTTATTTATTCTATCAGACGTTTCGTTTCATCATACTGAAGCACATTATAATGACTCTCTGGTGCATATTAACTCTTTCGAGGCTGAAAAAATTTCATTTTGTCCTCTGTGCTGATTCAATCCATTGCAAAAAGTTTCTCCCAATAAACTAAGAACCGTTTATTTTCTTAAATAGTGTAAAATATACACCAAGTCAATGTTTGACAGTGTATTCACACTGGGCATCACTCTAGATAATTTCAAACCACATGATATTGTTCTCGGCAAATCAATTGCATTCAATAGCAAGTCACAATGTGGGCAACACATGTTGCACGGGATGCTATTTTTCACACAAAACCAGCTTTTATTTCATATCACTAAATCTGACGTCTCATTTGGAAAATGTTCTGGAATTTTTTATCTGAACTGTCAAGAGACAAGTCGTTCATTTAGACCCTGCAACACTAGTGTCACCATATAATCAGCACATTAAGACCGATTCATCTCTATGCTATAGTCCACATAATTGGTGTCAGGCCATGGCATCAAGTGACCTGGGTTCCCATTCAGCATATACAACGAAACTATATTGATTTGGGAAGTTCTTCCCACATTTATATATTGATTTGGGGAGTTCTTCCCACATTTATATATTGATTTGGGGAGTTCTTCCCACATTTATATATTGATTTGGGAAGTTCTTCCCACATTTTAATATATTGATTTGGGGAGTTCTTCCCACATTTATATATTGATTTGGGGAGTTCTTCCCACATTTATCGATGACAGCAGACATCTGTCCCAGAAATCACCTCATTTCTACAATTGCCCTCGACCCTTAACGTCAAATTTCATTGACAATCGCCTCGAAAGTGTTAATAGATTATTATAACAGAATTACAAATTAAATACATGACATACGAAAGTTGTACTCACTAGGTGGTGCTCTACTACTAGTGGCTCTAAGCTGGTGCAGCTGTTTTTCTAGCTCGTGGTTCTTCTGCTGTAGACTCTTGTTTTCTCTCTCTAGCAACTCTGCATAACCTCTGGGTGGAGATGCTGCATCATCTTCAACACTTTTATCTGCAATATCCATACCAAGAACATTTCTTCACTTGCTCACCCAACAATAACTCCTACCCATGCTTTAATTTAGTCAAATATTTGGAGTATTTTGAATATAGAATTACTATTATTAAACACTATTATTAAAGAATAAAGCAACTCTATGCATAAAGATACCTGTTTCAAAATAACAAGTTTTGAAAATGAATTCTTTACAGGCTTTCAAAGCAGTGTCTTGGAATCCTTTGAAATGCTGATGCAACAATGGGCAGCTAGCTATTTGACAAATGTACATACAAGAATGTACTATTTGGGCAAATCTGAATCTAAACACATGCCAACAATAACTGTAATAAAGAATACAACTGACCAAAGCTTGTTTGCAAATTGCTGTCGTCTTCTGATGACTTGTCGTTCGTTTGATTCTGATTGGCTGGCCTTGTACGACATCCGCACGTGCACCTGGCTACCTGACTTTTCAGCAACTTATTTTCCTTCTTCAGCTGTTCGAGTTCCGCTTCGACGCTGCTCCGGAACTCGTTCAGGGTCTGTTTGAGGTTCACGACCTCCTGCCTCATCAACTCGTACTCGGCTTTCGAAACAACCACAGTGGTGTCGACTGGGAAGAAGTTGACTGGCAGATGGTCATAATTTGGACCCTGGCTGTTCGCCTCCACCCTTTGCCGTTTCGCAGCCTGTGCTGCATCCATATTTTGAAGTGCCGGCGACAACATCCTTTCTGACATCTTCTGGTGTGTCAGAAAGTCCATCGGCTCTATAGTGTGCATTTGGCGAGATTGTTGAAACATCATGGAACGGCTTGAGTAAGCTCGTGGCCAATGAAGACTACTGTTCAGATAAAACCTGCAATCAAATATCACTCAGAATGATAACCTGGAGCCAAACAGCAGTAATTGTATTGTATTTACATATTTCTCTATAGCACCTCTCCCAGTACAACCTAATCGTAGACACGGTCAGTGTGAAAAGCCTTGTGGAAAAGAAAACTCTTAGAAATGCGGGCAGAAAGAGAAGCATCCGCAGTTACACTAAAAGAGCAAGTCATGTCTTTTAATGTCACAGCTACAAACTGAGAATCCATACTTCTAATTCACCTACTGTATCACAAACAAAATAATCAAATCTATTAGAGATTATAAATATGTATTTAACACAGTATCTTTATCATGTTATTCTGAGCATGTTATATGATTATCACACTTTCAAGCTACTATGGAACAGGAGTGTGTAGAGCAGGCAGTAAGAGCATATCACAACACATTTACACTGCAAAGAAAAGCAAGGTAGAAGTAGTCCTACTTCAACAGGAATTAAAATTGCATTTTAAAACCCAAAACATTGAATTAACCATGACATCAACTGAGAAAAAACACAAAATAAAAAACATATCACTGTCGTCAATGACAAGACAACTTTCACATGCAGGGGCAAAGAGGTTACATGTTCCAGCACAGATTAACAAACATCAAAATAAGTCTTCTGCTCTCTAAGCACCTGTTCCAGATCCTAAATGCAGTGTACCCCTAGCATGCTCAGAGCCAATGTGAAACAGGACATTTCTAAATAGCTAAAACAACATTCGAACTCCTGTATAATTTTTTTGGGCTCCTGGGTGGTTCCATTGAACTAGCAACAAGAATTTACAGTCGGTCAGTTTACACACAGAGCACATAAATTAAGTGTAAACATTCACTTATAAGCATCAGGTAAATACACAATGATACATAACACTGACCCAACCAGAAACAAACACAAAAAGAAAGGAAAATTGCTTGCATACATATTTACTTCAAGTATTGATCACAGGCATAATCTAGTTCTACGCCGATTTTAATAAACCTTAATTTTTAAATTTAACTTAACTACAACTTGAGACTGCTAAACCTGCACTCACATGTAAAATTTAGTGCCATTCCATATATAATAATATTGATCAAGCTAAAACCACAAATAAGTTGAAAATTGTGTACACCTTTAAATATCTAGGTCTTTTGCTGTTGGACGGACACATTTGTTAGTAATTTTAAACCTTTTTATCACAAAATTGGAGTTATAAACCAATTTTAGTTTTCATTTTAAAGGGCATGATAAAAGCAACCAGGAACAGTTATACAATACAAATCCGTGTTACAGAAAACATTAATGTATCAAAAATCATTTTGTCTTCCACATACTTGAAAACATTACCATGCTTAAAGCTATAAACTAATCCTAATACAGTGTATGTTTTTGCAATTAACTGCAACGCTTTCTTCAAACAAATGCTAATTCACATGCATGACTGACTGGAAGCATCAAATGGCTGGTGCTCATCAACAGAATAAAATGCAAGCCATTGATGCATTTGTGAAAACAAAAACAGACATAAAATTTTTGCTTTAACTTCGATTTCATATTTTTATAAGGATTAAGTTCAATTGAAAAGCCAGCTCAGCAAAGCTTAACTTTCAACGGCAGCGATAGAAAGCCAGTTTTGTGCCACACAGATCAAATTTCGTTAAGAGAGTAATACTGTTGTTCGCTTACGGGTCCAGCACAATAAATGAGCGCGACCAAACTGGATGACTTCAGCAGTAAAACTGCTCTTCTTTCGATCTTTCTGCAGAAGCGACGCACGCTGCGTTTATTTATTCCGTGTTTCACGGAGAACGAAGTCCAGAATAATAAATTCCAGGCACAAATTTTGCAAACTTTCGCTCAGAAAATTCAACCCGACGCCATTACAGTCCAAGCCAAAGATGTTAGTCATACAAGGTGTCGTTGGATGGCGCTTTGCACGGTTAATTATAATCCCAAAGTAAGGGATATGACCTGTTGGTGGCCAACAGTCTTAAAGCGCGGAACCTAAACAATGCGAGCTTGCGCCATTTTTTGCTATTCAGGAACCAGAAAACGCAATATGGTAAATATTACTGTGTTCTCTTAGCAATAGGTCTTCTGTTATATATGAAATCGAATAAAGATTTATAGGTTCATGTTGTTTGTTCAGTTAGCACGATCTCGATCGTTGGGATACTTTTCAGCAGGCACACACAATCATAATCGTCATCTCGACGATGTGTCTTCGGCACCTATAGACAGTTATATACCTTTTTGTAAAACTAAATACATCAATAGTTTCTATAACACCACCCAAAAACTACCCGAGGGAACCAGCACCGTGGAACGCTGCGTCGTGCCGGACAAATTTCTGGTTGCCACGGGGATAACGAAGGGCTGTCCAGGTTGTTTTCAGTCAGGAGACAAAATCAAAGGCAGAGTAACGGGTGGTGACGGTAGGAATTCTTAGAGGCGAGACTTCAAATTGAAGTGGAATTCATGAAATGTGACAGGAGCTTAAGATACTTGATGGTGGTTAAGCAGCTACTATATAGCTGTGCTCCACATAGCTACATTCTGCGATGCTCTCGCATCTCTATCCTCACATGCGAATAACTAAATCGACTCCCATCTACTGCTCGCATTCAATTCAAAATCCTTACTTTGATCTTCAAGGCTCAATAGAGTCTTGCTTCAAAATATCCAGCCATCTTAATGCTTCGGCCTCTTTCAGTTTCCTCTCGTCGTCTGTTTTTTAAACTAGACTTGACCTTCTGGTTTCCCATACTGGAACAGCCATGGCTCAGTCTCCATCTGTTGTTTTAGTTGGCCTGGGCTTCCTTTGGATTGCACTTTCTCCAACTGCTCGCTGTCTTCAAAACTATCCGACAGTCTTTCTTCCTTGGCTTATCTTAAATAAAACCTGTTTCTTCTTGTAGGACATTGCACATTGAGAGCGCTTCTGAATTTTTCTCCCTATCAGGTGCTATATAAATGCTTAGAAGCAATACAATATTTTGGTGAAGGTAGAGGGAATTTGCAGAAGTCAGAATGGTTGGTTAGTTGCAGTTGCCCTCCTCATTTATCCAGGCTTCGGACTGGCACTGCTGGACTGCAAGAATGTATAAGTTAAGTCAGAAGGGAAAACATTATGGAGTTTGAATGCAGCAAGGGGTATATGGATCACTCGGAGGACTTCAGACAAGTACCCTGCCATTGCCCACAAGGATTTAATGTAGTACCCATATTCCAACATTGAACCCATATTGAACCGACATGAAAGTCTCATCTCAAAGACATTGCGTGGTAGTAACTGCTTGACAGGAAAGAATGATGTAGGACAAACAGTAGACTAGCTAGTTAGCTGGATGGGAATGAGTTCGTGGAAATACTTTGGCTGGTAGTATTGTAGAGCTATAGTACCTTACTTTTAACAAAAACCTATCCAGGCCGACTTCTCATCTTTATTATTCCTTAGCTATAGCTCCAAATATTGTGCAACATAATCCTACATATTTACCATACTGCAGAAGAGATTTAGTCTCGAAACTGAAGCTGGGCCAAACAATTCCACATGATCAACTTTGTTTCAACTGAGTGTAATACATATGCAATGGAACTGGAACAAATAATAGCTTAATAAGGTTTATCATAAATGCTGGTTTGACCATTTTGACCAATAGTGTGATAAGCATCCATATTCATTGGTATTCAGTGAAGATCAAAGAATAAGTAAGAGTCTAAGTACTTTTGCTAAGATAACCAGCAATTGTTATCAATTTATTTCATCTTTTTAACATTTACCAGATCGTTCTTACATAATCGAATGTAATTAAAACCATTTCAATACAATATCGGACACTTTCTAACTTCACCAAACTGAAATCAAACAGCCGTGGTCGGAGCAATAAATACAAATGCATAGTAATCTAAACAGCACCAGTTTTGTGGGGTTCTGAAATAATGCCAAAAGAATACCTAACTACATGCATACATAAGATGATTTTCTTTAAGAGGCACCATGTAAATGTGTGATTACAATTACATAAATGCCTTACATTTCTTGTAAATGCCCCTCATCTTATTGTGTACATATATCATTGAGTTACTCTCATGGATATCGGAATTGAACAGGCAAACTACAAGGGTGTACTAAAATTTCCCAATGCAGCTCATTGTTCATCTTATGGTGTTCTGCTTCTTAGGCAGGTTCATTATTGTCCAATATCTCAACTCATCTCACTGTTGAGCCTCTTCTTTAAGCTTTCCATATCCACTTGTCATCGGCCAATAAATCATCATCTGTCTCTGTCTTCCTCTTGTCCGCCACCCCTCTATTTTCCCTTAGATGACCGTTCTTAGTAGCAAGTCCCCTCTCAATTCACATTCTTTGTCTCTTTCCTATTGTGCATATCGGGGCTCTTTCTTATTCAACCCCTTCCATCACTTTCCTCATTTATGTTGAGCTCTGCCCAGCTCATTTTCTCCTATTCATCTCCTAATCCACATCCTGTTAGCTTCAAATACTTCTCATGTCCGGTTTTCTCAGGGTCCATGTCTCAGCTCGATACAGCACCACACTCCATATCAGAGTCTTTATCACTCCTTTCTTCACATTCCTGTTTAGTTTTCATCTCAGTAGTTCTGTTCTTATTGAGAATGACTTTTTTTCGAGTGCTATCCCTCTCTAAATTTCCATGTGGCATTTAGAATCTGTCGTGATTGATCATACTTCCTACATAGAAGAAAATTTCACCTGTTCTAGCTATTTTCCTCCAATGTGTATTCTGACTACAATTTCCTTTGCTTTACTTATTTCAATACTTTTGTCGTTTTGATGTTTATCTTAATTCCATATTCGGTCGATATTGTGTTCAGTCCAGCCATCATTGCCTGTAGACCCTTTGGGCTTCTCACTGTCACTGCTTGGTCATCTACACATCTCAGCGCCCTGATCCATCTTTATACAACCTTTATACTGTCCTCCAGAACCGCTAGTGCTTCACTGATAAGCACATCTATGTAGATATTATATTGTAGTGGTGAAGTGGACATCATTGTCTCACATCTCTGTACACCTTCCTCATTTGAGTACTCTCCATCCAGTCTTATTCACATTGCTCCCCATATAAAAGTCTCCTACAATCATCTGCCTTTCCAATCTATTCTGATCCACCTCAATGCATGCATTAGCCTTCTCCAGTCAACTCTGTCAAATGCTTTTTCTTGATCTATAAAGTATGTACATCCTAACAATTCTGGCAACCTCCTCCCTCTTAGTGTTCATATCACATCACTAGTTCCCATGCCCTTTCTAAATGCAAAGGTACTCATGTGAGTTGGTCATCTCAATATCTTGATCCAACCAATCTTTTTTGATAGATTTGACTGGAGAATGCTATTACATTCATTGGTCATCTCATAACCCATTTACTGCCTCTGTCTTTGCTTGTACTCTTTTTTGCTATTACTGTTATCATACATTTTGCCACATGAGCGAGGAGGTTACTAGTTCGGTGATCCTCGCAAGCTGTTGAATGTGGATCTTTTCAATTGGTGTTATAATGGATAACAGGAAGTCCTGTTGCCATACTCCCACTGTGTACATAACTTTTTGTGAATATAATTCATCGCTGAAATGCTAAAGGAAGTTGGCCATATTTATATCCCAGCAAAAGCGTTGTTTCCAAGCAACATATTTAATAAAGTAACAGCCCTGAAAGTCACTGACTATTGTTCTTTGTAGCTTAAGACATTCTACTTTACCATTGGTTTTCCTATCGATGATTTGATGGCAAAATCTTTATCAAGTTCAGGACATTCTTCTTTACCGTTGGTTTTCCCATCAATGATTTGATGGAAAAATCTTTATCAAGTTTAAGACATTCTACTTTACCATTGGTTTTCGTATCAATGATTTGATGGCAAAATCTTTATCAAGTTTAAGACATTCTACTTTACCATTGGTTTTCCTATCAATGATTTGATGGCAAAATCTTTATCAACTAATAATTCCAATTTTTACTCTTAATTTAAAATACAGGTAAACAAGAGTGTGTTATTCACTTTGTTTTACAACGAATACAAATGACTACACTGTTACAATGAGTTGGCCCCCCTGACTTTCTCAATTTCGTCTGTATCTAATAGTCATACACATTGGCACCCAAGACCTTTATTACATGAGCACCTAAATGAATCCAAGCATTTACTGGAGGTCAGAATTCCTATAAAAAAACATTTTCCACTTCCTTGGTGACAACTTAACTTATCTGTGACCGAGAGCTTTAAAGAAACATTATGATACGTATATTCGTAAATTCATAGACACAAAAACTGCAAATAAACACAAAAGACAGTAAAATAAATAACTATGATAGCCTAGCTAATAACAAATGATTACACACAGCATCATAAACTATAAGACAATATGCCCAAACTTTTCTGACATCCATTGTCCTTAAAACGTAAATGCCAATGAATAACTTAAACTCAACACATTTCAACCTCTTACAGATCAGCAAGCCAAGCTTATTTAAAATACCTCAACAATGTTCTAAAGCCAAAAGTTTTCTGCTGAATTTGTACTAACTAATGTACTGCATTGTAGTCTAGTAACACTTTATTCTGCACTCAGTGCTCAGCCATCATGCCCATAAACACTAGACAGAACCCTGTGGAAATGTTCACTCAGATTACATGTGTTTGTTTATTTAACACTTTAAAGATGCTTGGTCACCCAGTCAATTTTAGTACACTCTCATCATTAAAGGGTCAAATATTTCATTAAGTGTTTTAATAGTCTGTGGTTTGGGGTTCAACTCCATAGCTCTTCCTCCAACCTCTGTCAGGTAAGTAACTGCCCTCAGATAAGTAACTAAAAAGATACTCACAGGTCAGAAAACTAAAATATCTCACAAGATGCAAACTGTTTCATGTACACCAACATGTATTAGCAATAGATTGTGACTTGCTCGTGTATGTTGGCAATCTATAAATATTCGATCCTCAGTTCTTTTTTGACAACTAAACATTTACTTTATTTTATTGTCAATCAATTAATTCCAAGAAAACCACAATGTGTCAAATACTGTATGGAAACATGGGATTAAGATGTTGGTCTGCTAAACTAAACCTATAGATGTCATAATAAAGATGATTGGCATCACTCTCCTCTATTTACTGGTGATGTGGACACCAATTGGAACATTGGTATAAATTGTGCACAGTTTAATTGATTAATACAATGACTGTCTCTGGTGATAAGAACACGAATTTGCAGACATAGCTTACACACAAATGTCAAATGTCTACCAACATCAATTTAGCATCAGCTAAATGATAAACATCAAATCTTGAGAAGCATTTTCATATGAAAGAAAACATGGTGTTCCAGTATGTTAGAACAAACAATTAGGAGGAATAAATTTCAATGTACAGTTTTAATCCAAATGTAGCTCGATCCTAACACAAAGACAGATTGACAAAGCTACTTCCAAAACTGTAAGCACTAGAAAATCGAGCTCAGCTGTAGAAAGCCGAGTTGTAATGGAGCTTGCCCTGAGCTGACAAAGGTGCATTCACATGTGAATATGGACACTGAAAAACAAAGGAAAATACACAGTGAAGACAACTGCCTAAAATACATCTCAACACTCTGAACTAAAAAAATCCATCGCAACAGAGGGCTGGTATCTTATTGCAGAATAGGTGAATGAAGCTAACTGATTGAGCCTTCATCTTGAAATGCTCAATATAGAATTTTTATATACAGAACTAGTCATTGATTTTTAGTATGCCATAGCCTTGGAATTTCATGAGAGCTAAGTTTCATACATTTTTGAATAACAGTGCAAATTAATTGTGTTTTCAGCTTACAGCAACCAAAACAGGGCAACCAAATCACTGTCATTATCATTCACTACTACAAGATATTTTGCAGAAATTCACTTACAAAGACAGTGCTTAATGGAAGAATTGAAACAAGGAGAGCCACCAAAGCACTAAGAACTATGCTGTAGGACTGGCACATTTTATCTTCAGGAAAAGATACAATTTTAACAAGTAATGGATAATAGATATAAAAAGCAGACATGCATACAAAGAGATAAAAGTAATGGCAAAGAAGAGAATGGCATTGTTAGATTCCTGGAGCTGCCTGAGGGCGGAACAATGAAGACACTCTGAGTCGCATCTTGTATATTTTTCAAACAGCCATCTTTCAGTTTCAGCACCAAGATTCTAAACTCTGCTATATAGGTATTTACCTATAGATTCGCATAGATACATATGTTAAAACTGACATAACATAAAGCAAGATTTGTATTTTGTTGTTTCAACAACATCAAAGACCAGTCCAAGTTACAATGATGTCATAATTATCTCATCAAATTGTTGCTCAAGAGCTGTACTGTTTGGATGGTTTCATGTAAAGATTACACTTTAAAAAGTAACAGAATGCCTATATTGCATATTCCCTAATATCTAACTTTAATTATAAAAGTGGCTAGTTGTCTGACACCAGTGTCAAATGCACTGACTGTAATTAGGTTAAGTAGTTTCTGCAGGTCATAATGGCATTGATCTCCTATAATATTACACGTTGGACCTGCATTTGCTGGGAAGTACAAGAGTTACTGGTCAGCATTTCTGTAGTCCTATATAGCAATCAGCCATTGTCCCATACTTACAAGACTATATGATGCTATCTCCTTAGCTTGACCCCCTGGATTCTGACCCGGGACAAAAACCGACCAAATAATCTTGCTCTTGCCAATGACTGCATTTGATACAGCACCATATGTTTATGCCTAAGAAGTTACTTCACATTACTTTACATGCATTTACATCAGGTCACTAAAAGTCTTTACCAAGTAAAGAGAGGTCAGTTTTAACATATGGCTGCGTAACACCGAGAAATTTCAAAGACGTACACATACGTACTTCGCAAGCATACAAGCACTCAGAACAAGCTGTTAAACCAATGTACAGAACGTACATGTTCTTCACAAGCATACATGGACTCAGAACAAGCTGTTAAACCAATGTACAGAACGTACATGTTCTTCACAAGCATACATGGACTCAGAAAAAGCTGTTAAACCAATGTACAGAACGTACATGTTCTTCACAAGCATACATGGACTCAGAAAAAGCCATTGTCCAGAACTTACAAGTTCTTCACAAGCATATAAGAACTCAGAACAAGCTGTTAAACCAATGCATGGAACTTACATGCCTACAGACATTTCCACAGCACGATCCACGCTTTAGGTGAACCAACATCGTAAATACTTCGTAACCTGTCACTGGATCTTTGTAAGTTTCTCTAGATTCCTACAGAAAACAAACATACATGACTTGGCAGAATTGACAGCCAAAGCATACAAATGCATGTATTATTTCAGAAAACAGGCATAGAAGGTCAGTAGATCTGAAGTTAAAACAAGTGTGTGTGCTCAAACATCCCAGAATCACAGTATAAGGCTCAAATCCACAATTGCAGACTCAGTGAGCTACCAAGCAGAGCATCATGACTCTCATTTTCAAACTTATTGTACTTTTAACCCTCTTCTATTTAACTTGGCTTGTGTAAATTTGTCATTTGTTGTTGTTTCGACGAAGTTCTTTCAACTCTTTTCGGTATGTTCCCATCGACATACAGAACTGAAATTTTTCACACCTAACACATGTGACAAGGTATGGTAAGATATAATTAAGGCAAAGGGTGCTTGATTGATATTGTAGTAGTTAGCATGCTAGATTTTAAATTAAGAGGTCGGGATTCAAATCCCTGCCAGGGCTAAAAGTTTGGTTCCAGATTTCTGTTCTACCCAGGGCCATATAAAAGTCATTGTAGGCCCTAGGCATTCTTGTATTCATGCTAGCTCTGAGAATGAAATTGAGGTAATGCAAGAAATTACATATGAAGACGTTATATAATGTGATATTGCTAATTAATGCAAATAACTGTCAATTTTACTTTATTAAGGATGTTGCACAGATTAATTTAACTTTAAATGTTTGGGGTGTAAATGGGGCAGCAAGCAGAAAAGCATCTGCAAGTCCAATTCCAACTATGATGCCTTCATGAGATCCCCTCTGTTGTACACAGAGTTCATGGTGGACGACCAGCGAGTCCTCGCTGTTAATGTGAGTGCCCACGAATAAAGAAACCTAAGGATGGGAGGGAACAAGGTCTCTTCGGTCATCAACCAGCAAAATCATTGGAAAAAAGAAGAAAAGTAAGGCTAAATATAGGAACATGGAATGTAAGAACGATGAGGAGATCCGGGAAATTGCCAAATGTGATCAGAGAGATGAGGAAGGTGAGACTGGACATTTTGGGAATATCAGAGGTCAGGTGGAAAGAGGCAGAAGATTTCATGCGTGAATGAGTCACGGTGATATACACTGCAGGTGAAGAGAGTGAAAATGGAATAGCTATCATACTAGATGAAAGAGTAGCCAAGTGTGTGGACAAGTGAAGATTTGGTGACAGTAAGAGCCAACCCACTGAATATCGTGATCATGCAGGTTCATATGCCCATAACGACACATGAGGATAAGGAGGTGGATAGTATCTATAGAAGATAGACTTGAAAACATTTAAGGACATGACTATGTAATTGTTGTGGGAGATTTGAATTCATCAGTTGGTAGCAGAAGTTCTAGAAAAATATGTAGGAAAATATGGGCAAGGAAAAAGAAATGAAAGAGGGGAGAAGAGAAGCTAGCAGAATTTTGCAAATGACAAGAATTGTTAATAAAAACACCTGGTTTCAACAAAAAAAGGAGAACATACACATGGAAGGCACCCAGAGATGCCAGGAAATGGTGCAAGATACCAACAATCATGGTCAGACTATGATACAGAACTAGCATGAAGAATTCAAGAGTGCTGCTACCAGGTGCTGTTGAAGACGCAAACTATAATCTGGTGGCAATGATCTGGTATATGACAAGATGAAAACACTAACAAGGAACAAGGTGGAAACAGAGACATTGAAATTATGGATAGAAATGGAACCCGAGGAAGTGAGAAGGTGATGGAAGGAGTATATAGAGGAAAAATTATATGGGCAAAGATAATAGAGGTGACTACAAAGAAGAAGCAGTGCAGAGTGAAGTTGATATGGAGTCCGATGCACTGAAAGAGGAGATGCTGGCAGCCATTTGTGATATGAAAAGCAATAAGGCTGAAGGAATTGAATCACATCCCAATTGAATTGCTTAAAACCTTAGCTTAGCATAGACATCTACAACATGGGAGTATGGCCAGAGGTCGTCTTACAGTAAATTATGGTTTTGTTAAAGAAGAACCCATGCATGGACGTATATGCATGCTTTGTGGATTACGAAAAGGCTTTTGATGGAGTGCATTGGAAAAAATTAATGAATGTAGGCCTACTGAGACAAATAGGGTGGACTGGCAAGACAGAAGACTCATAAAAAATCTATACATGGAACAGAAAGTAAAAGTAAAGATAAAAGGAGATTTTTGGGACTAGGAGTGATAGGTAGAGGAATAAGACAAGGGTGAGCACTCTCACCAATACTTGTTAACATCTACATTGAAGGATTAATAAGAGAGGCAATGGAGGGGATGACATAGGGCGTAAAGGTGGGAGGAAGATTGACAAAGGCATTTGCAGATCACCAGGCAATGCTGGCAGGTAGCCTACTGAAGGGACTACAGAGAATGATGGATGCATTGGCTAAATAAGATTTCAACAGAGTATGATATGAATATAAACATCAAAAAGACAAAGACCTTGAGGATAGATGATAAGGAATTGGAACAAATTGGAAAATTCTGTTAGCTAGGAAGTATGATCACACATGATGCAAAGTGTCATGAAGAACTAAATAAAAGAACAGCTATGGGAAAAGATGCCTTTTATAAAAGAAAAGAATTAATGAGAGGAATTCCTAGCTAAATAAGAATCTGAAGAAATTAATAATAAAGTCTATGATATGGAGTGTGGTGCTATATGGATCGGAAACATGGACCTTGAGGAAAAAAACACATCACTGGAGTATGTCAACACCCTGATTACCATCATGAAAAATTTAAATTACTGTTTTTTTTGGTTCAGGCACATTCATTATAATTGCCCGCTTCCATTTAAACACAATTCTTTTAATCACATCCAGCTTCAATTTAAACACAATTATTTTCATTGCATCCAGCTTCCATCAACACACAATTCTTCTCATTACATCTGGCTTCCATTTAAACAATTATTTTCATTACATCCGGCTTCCATTTAAACACAATTTTTTCATCACATCTGGCATCCATTTAAACACAATTCTTTTCATCCCATCCAGCTTCCATTTAAGCACAATTCTTTTCATTATATCTAGCTTCCATTAAAACAATTCTTTCCATCACATCCAGCTTTCATTTAAATACAATTCTTTTCATCACATCCAGCTTCCATCTAAACACAATTCTTTTGTCACATCCAGCTTCCATTCTTTTCAGCATATCCAGCTTCCATTAAAACAATTCTTTCCATCGCATCCAGCTTTCATTTAAATACAATTCTTTTCATCACATCCAGCTTCCATCTAAACACAATTCTTTTGTCACATCCAGCTTCCATTCTTTTCAGCATATCCAGCTTCCATTAAAACAATTATTTTCATCGCATCCAGCTTCTATTAAAACACTATTAAAACACTTCTATTAAAACACAATTCTTCTCATCACATCCAGCTTCCATTTAAACACAATTCTTTTTATCGCATCCAGCTTCCATTTAAACACAATTCTCTTCATCAATCCAGCTTCCATTTAAACAGCTGTTGTTATTAAATAAATATTTTACAGGGTGTTAACGTTTTTTTTCTTATTAAATAAATAGTTTACAGGGTGTTGACGTACTCCAGTAAAACCAAGACTGGGAGGCCTTTGAGATGTAGATATGGCAAAGGATGGAGAGAGTCAGCTAAAGGAATCCCAAACACATGAAGAGATACTACAAATGGTGGACAAAATTCCCTGATGGGAATAATTAGAAGCTGGCAGATAAAATGTTTTGGCCACATAACGAGGGGAAACACCTAAGAAACTCCTAAAAATTATACCTGAGGGAAGAATGGAGGGGAAAAGACAAGAGGAAGACTGAGAATGATGTTACTGGACTGGATGATGAAACATGGTGACAGCAAGTTGAAAGCAAGAACAGGAACCTGCCAGGGAGGTGGCAGAGAACCAAGAAAATAGGAGCTTAAAGTTAAACTGTATCCATACAATTAAAAAATTATTAAATTAGAATTTTAAATTTATTTATTTCATTATTGCATCAATCATTAATTAATACCTATTTTCAATATCTTATTATCAGACTTGCGTAGTCTTCTGAAAGGCTTATAGGCCCTAGGCACAGTGGTTCCCCGCTTCTTTGGCTTTGGTCTCATTATTGTGCTAAAATCTGAACTGGGTCTTGCTCCAATATATTTTTCTTACCAAATTTCCAATCCCCTTTCTGCCAATGTCATTGCATCCTCTCAGATCCTCTTACCTCTTTGTCCCTCGTGATAGGACCATGATGGCTAAATCCAGATGCTTTGGTCTCTCTCTGTGGAATGGTCTTCTTTGATCTGCCATCTTCTCTAATGGCAGTGCCTAATGTATAATACGGCTCTGGCTCCACTCTATCCTCTGGCCAATGATGAATACACAAAGACCGTATACTGTCAGTGGGAAGATGAGATGACGAGGGAGAGGACTGGACAACCATCCTCTTATGCCGAGGCTAAGAAACGAAGTTGCTAACTCTTCATGCTGAGGGCTGACTCAGGGAACTAGCTTGTCTTCTTCTTATGCCATTACTTTAGTTAACATGTCCCTAATCAACATTAGTTCTCAGAGGAATGGTCCTGGTGGGTCTATAACTGGCTTGGCTCAACGCATAACAGAACTACATCAATATGACACTGACACAACCTACCCTCAACATCAGAAACATGGGTTTCTGATGTTGCTATACCAACCCATTTTTTGATGAATCTATGGTGTTTCACCGGGGTTTAGTCCTACTTAAGGCGGGTTTGTCAGAGGGGTTTTTGTCAGAGGGGGGGGGGGTTTGTCCGCGACCCGTTTCACTATTCATTTAAGTGATTGTTCATAAAATCCTCTGTAATCACATAGCAACACAGCTCAGAGGGAATGTCTTCTACAACAACCTATCCAGCTTCACAAGATTATCTGGAATTCAGAACTCTGGGATGAGTCCAAACGCAAATGCAGCTTGCAATATACCACTACTGCATCAGCTGTGAACGGGACAACCCTTCCAATCATCAGAGGACAGCCATTTTTTCGTGAACTGACCCAATTATTTCTGAGTTGGTTCTTTTTGGTATTAGTTGATATTGAATTGTAGTATCAGCTAATGTTGCCAAACATAACTGCAAATTTAATTTATACAGCAGGGTATGCTGCCAATCTCTGTCCGGCTCTATGCGCAGGTGCATTTGTATATTTGTCTATGCCTTCGACGCGGTCTCACTCACTCTATCTCTCTCTCTCTCTGCCTCCACCTGTCTTTGTCCATATGTTTGTCTTTGCCTCCCTGTCTGTGGCTTTGTCCCTTTTGGCGCTGGCTCTGTCTTTGTGCATTTGCTGCTATTTTTACCTCTCTGCATGCACCTTAGTCATCCTGCCTCTGCCCCTGCCTTTGTTATCCTGCCTGTGCCTGTACATCCGTGCATTGGCTACACTGGCTGCCTCTGCCCTTCTACTGGCCTCTGTCTTTGTTGATCAGCCTTGCATCGTGCCTAAGCCTCACTGGGTCTACCGTCCTGTGCATCAGCCTTTGCCTCTCTACGGCTCTCTGCGCGTCCTTGCCTAAGCCTCACTGGGTCCACCGTTCTGTACACCAGCCCTTACGTCTCTCCGGCTCTCTGCGCACCCCTGCCTAAGCCTCACTGGGTCTACCGTCCTGTGCATCAGCCTTTGCCTCTCTACGGTTCTCTGCGCGTCCCTGCCTGAGCCTCACTGGGTCCACCGTTCTGTACACCAGCTCTCACGTCTCTCCGGTTCTCTGTTAGAGAGGCAAACGCCCAGTCAGGCACAGGCCCAGGCAGGCAAAAGCCCAGGCAGGCACAGGCCCAGGCAGGGTCATTGGTTGGCTTGGATGCCGACTCTCTCCCTGTGTCTGTTTTTTCTGTTTCCTTTTCTGTTTCTCTCTGTCTGTCTGCTGGCTGTCTGTATGTATCTGTATGTATGCATCTCTGTCTCCCTCTGCCTTTGTCTGCCTGCACTGCCCCTTTACTTGCTCCTGGCTTCACATCCAAGTCCTTACCCTGTGCCTGCCTTTGTCTCACTACATTTACCTCAGTCTCTGCCTTTACCTCAGTCTCTGTCTATCTGCCAGCCTCAGTCTTTGTTTCCCTCCATGAGCCATGAATATCCCTTCCTTGCTCTCTCTGTCTATCAATCAATTCCAGCACAGGCACACAGTCATTACATTCTATTATAGCCGGTGCTGCCACCAAAACCTCAAACACATCACTCCTGTCCTCAAATCACTCCACTGGCAAAAAACCTGAATAAATAGAATATAAATTCATATTCCTCACCTACGGCACACTTCAATTCTCCCAGAACACCAACCTCCATCAGTTGTTCATGGTTCAACCACTTCATTCCACCCATTCCTTTTCTTTGCCCTTCCGTCACCTCATTACTAATATCGCAAATCACTCCATTGCTGTCACGCCTCTATGGAACTCTAGATAGTGTTAAGACAAAATCCATCCAATACACTCGCCAAACCCAACTCTTGCTCTCCTCACAGGTCTCACACTCAAAAGTCAAAGCTGGAAACACTGCTTTCCACAAATCCTATCCTCCCTGGATCCTCATCTTCTGCCTACCTCCCTCACTGTTTCAACTCTAAGCACCATCCAAAGGTAGCCTTCTGACTGTCTTCCTGCTCGACTCTGGATCTTGACCTCTGCCTATCGATTCTGTCTTGGGTAAGCGCCTGTGAATAAGGTGGTTCCCGAATGTTCACTTTTGTGGATGCAGTAGAAATTTCACTATTACGATTACATGTATATATTTAAGATTTAATAATTGAATTGTATAACTCAGCACTAGTGAATAGGCTGGTGCCCTCCGCTTTTCTATCGAGAGGCACTAAGAAGTTTGGAGATGACAGCTACAATTGACTGGTCAGCAATTCTCAAATTTGAACAGAATTTTCATTATGACGCGTGATACCCCAAATTGTGATTCCAAGTTTCCAACACAGAATTTTCAAACTGCTGCTATAAGCAGAAAACTGTACAGCTAACAAAGCATAATTAATTTCATTTCTTGAAACTTTTCAATGGCCACGCATTTTAAAATATTTTCCGGAAGATTTTTACTTGTGAGTACGATGAAATTGTGGGGAACGGACATTTCCCCCCCCCCCCCGGACAACTGCCCTCCACGGACAATTGCCCCCCCCCCATTTAGGCTAGGACATTTGCCCCCAGACAATTGCCCTCCCTATTTGTATATATGCATATATGTATGTGGGCATGTATATATATATATATATGTACGTGTACGTATGCATGCATGCTATTGTGTATGTATATGCACGCATAATGCGTATGTATGTACGTGCGTACGTATGAAGGCACAATACATGCATATATGCATGCATACATACATACATACAAACATACATACATACATGCATTATACATATATACATGCATACATATGTACTTAGGTATGTACATACATACAGACAGATAGACAGACAGACATGACACGGTATTTATGTATGTATGTATGACATTGTATGTATGTAAGCATATATAGTTTGGATGAGCTTATGGTCTACACTGGGGGGGAGGGGGGCAAATGTCCTAGATGGGAGGGGCAGATGTCTGGGGACAAATTTTCTACACTGGATATTGTGTGGCGCTGTGACTGATTGGTTAGATCAGTCAGTGAGTATGGGTTCAATCCTCGTCTGAGGAGTTACTATGTACTAGTATGTAGATACCTTGAGCAAGTCCTTCATGTACCGTTGCTCTCCAATATAATTTTGCATGTGCACCATCTGAGTGTTTGTGCACTTCTGAACTGTGTAAGAAAGGCAATATCAGATGTCATAGTATTAATGTATTGTATTGAAACTGCAGTTAATTAGACAACTTAGCATAATTTCCAAGACGTCCCAAAACAGCGTCAAAACTAACTTCGCATGCTAGTCACAAAGCTGCACCAAACTTCGATAGGATCAGTGCTTTCCAGTTTCAAGGACATTTTACACAAATCAAAATAGATAAATCCCATAAAAGATTTTTACCATCTAGTGTAATGTAAAGTAAATCTAAGAAAATTCTCAGCACCATACAAAATCCATGTCAGGGAGACCAGATTATTCAATCAAAGGTCACGAGATCATCACTGGAAAGGAAGCACAACAGCAGGAGAGATCCTTTGATAAAGGAGCCATTATTCATATCAGAGTAAGAATTTGAATTTACTCATAAGATAATTTTAAAACACTAAACTAGACTTCGAACCACATAGCAACAACAGTTCTGTGCAGGATGACAGAGTAAGAAACAAGAGCAGTCCAATACCCCAACACTGAGAGGCAGCCATGAGTAGAAGTTTATAATTTCATTGTCCCTTGCCTCGACAGGTGACTCAGGCACGTGGCCAGTCGTCACCTCGCAGTTTGATATTCCCACATTCAGTGTGCATTTGTCAATATTTCAATTCACTGAAGGAAGAAAAATTGGAGCATGATGTAATGTATGTAGCCTTTCAAATCAGCAGCACTCTCAACTGGCATAAATGCATGGGCCTGCAAACATGAAAGTCTTGAGGGGTCTCCAGAACAGGGAAAGTGAGAGGGCTACTAATTTACTAATTCCAGGCACAAGAAACTGTGGAAGACAGTTCCAAGGTGTAATAGCAAAGCACCTGGATTGGGCCATAGCAGAGCACATTCGTATACAGCGGTGGGTATCTGAACTGCAATCATAACCACAAAATACCTAAAGCACTACTTAAAAGCCAAGCACAGGGCACTTGCATATTCATTACCTCTGTACTACGGCATAACCGGAAGTCGCCTCGGACATTCGCCTCGGACAAATATCCCGCTTTTCTAGACTATTCAGAAGTATTCGCCTCGGCAAATATTACACACACAAATAGTTTAAAATAAAAAATTTTATTTACCCATTTTTTTAAAATAAACATTTAACAATCTAAAAACAAAACTTAAAATTTAAAACCGTATTAGTAGTTACTAAAGGCACAAGCATTTATTTTGCTAAAACTGACAAAAGTCAAAACTTTTAAGCCTTGCCTGCAGATGGTACTCGCCAGGCCAGAGTTGCCACTATTATTCGTTTCGTACCCAGATCCGGAAAATAGTGCATCCAAATACTTGGATTCGGTATTCTGTGGAAATTGTCTACTTGATTATGCCCTACTCTGTATCACGTCAGAGGTATTGCTCCGAGATACCAAGTGAAAATAAAGTCAAAATGCCAGAAGACCAGGCCAAGGAGTTGAGAGGAGCTGCTTAAAAGGCAGATTTCATTTATGACAAGAAAGAGAGTGGAAGGTTGAGGGATTTTTGTAAAAGTGGCCTTTTATTTATTACCGAAATTTCATATCGCCTTTCTTCCAACATTTTTTACTCAGAAGTCCGCACACACGCCTCAACGGTGCAGTCGTACTTCAGAGCAATTGTGCGCAAAGGACTTGCTCAACTTGCCCTACACTGTGACTCCCGGGACGAGGGTCGAACCCGCTCGCTCAGCGCACACTGAACGCACTAATTGATCGGCCACTGTGCCAAACGAATTTTAATTTGGAGTGGATAGCCTGCTGATGGTGGAACAGTTCAAAGGTAATGAATATGCAGGTGCCCTGTGCTAGACTACCATCCACAATGTTTATAATTCATCAGAAGCTTGCATCTGCTAAAAATTAATTTCGTAGCATAAATACCTCAACTGCTTTCAGATGACAGTTGTGTATCAGTCGCTGACTATTAGTCAAAATATCAAGATTGATGTTATTCTTCCATTTCTCCAGCCTCTCCTCAAGTGGAAGGTCAGCACCATTTTTTCCACTACCGTCCTTGGCTTTAGCACCTGAACTTGAGGAAACCCTCGTGGCGCCAACCTCCGAGGATGATGACGCTCTATCACAGTCCGTCGACTTGGAAGCACAAAATTCGAAACAGCGCGGCATAATCTGTACCCTACGACCTGAGGTTAAAACATGGGTCACGGTAGTCGACTTAAAACAAGTTCCTATTAAATGTCGTACCATCACACTTGCATTTGGGTACGTAAGTTTGTAGTCAGGACATTAAATGAGTATTTTTATCAGACTTTTATAACTTTCGCTAATTTGATAACTTAGGATAATGTTTGTTTAAATTACAGCTTCGTAGAGCGAATTTAAAACCAACAACAAATTTTTTGCACAAGAGGATTATGAAAAACAGGACATTCAGCTTTAGATTTAGCGTGTAAATAAAGAAGCCATCGACTCTAGGCCCTACTTTTGGTTTTGACATTAAGTTAAGCTATTATAACGGATATTCTTTTAATTATTGGTATCGCACAACAGACCGGTCATACAACAGAAGCAAATTAATTTGTTCGTTGAGAAACAGATGAAAATGTAATTTCATGGGCCCTGTTGACAAGATCAGGTTTGCTCTTTGCGACTGAATAAGTTGGTGCACGAGACTTCGTTTTTGTGCCTCTGTAGGATGGTTGAGTCTACGAAGATAATAAAACCCAAGATTTTTAGTTTAAAAAGCTAAAAGCCTCAACATTCACCTTTTTAGATGTTTTTGATTTCTAAAGTCATATGTTATACATCTTTGGAATTGTGATTTGTGACGTTCACATGGAATTCTTCACTTACTGGTTTTGTCGTTAGTAACATACAGTGTAAAACTTTGGTGTAGGCCTAGTCATAGACTCATAGGGGGATAAAAGGCCGATAGGGCCTAGGTCTATAGCTTAGCGATGATTGGGTGTTTTGGAGACAACTCGAGGCTCTCGAGCTAGCGAGTTTTGGATAAATTAAACGAATTCAAAGAGGGAATTACAGTAATCAAATACCAAGATGTCTCCCCGACTGAAATCACGCCCCTCCTCCACGTTATGACCTGTCACAGAAACTGACTAAACAACCTGCTTCTTGAGGATTTTGATTTAGCACCCTGTGCCAGTCATAAAACGGTCCAGCTCTGTATGGCGATGAGTTAAAACTGAAACTGGAGACTTACATTTTACAAGACCTGCTTTAATTGTCAATCAATGCATATGATTGAAAATAGACATAGGTCTACAGGCCTAATATCAGCCTTGTTAGATACGAGTCTCTTTAGAATTAAAACGTGTGGCCCGTTAGCTCAGTTGGTTAGAGCGTCGTGCTAATAACGCGAAGGTCGTGGGTTCGATCCCCATACGGGCCACAATATTTTATACTAGGCTGGTTTTCCACAGGCTTTCATTCGATGCCCGACAGATTAGATAAATACTGAAGTAAATATTCACTCTATGGAAACAGAATGAGTTTAAAGCCCAAGGTTTGAGCGGCGTGGTCTAATGAATACCTGCCGCCTGCTAGCTACCAATCAGATCTCCCCAAAGCATCTCATCCTCCTGGGGTACAATCTTAACCAAATGGACCGCTGTGGTCAGTCTATCTGGACAGGCTCAAATGGGTCAAGTAGACAGCTGAGGAAAATGCACTGGAAATAACAGTTGATCGGGCTTCATAGTAGTCCTTATAATTATATGCATCTACACACCTGTACTTGATATGCCACTCATATGCCTTCGTGCCTGTGTTCGTTGTGGAACAGATATAATATTATTATAGTTTCATCCCCTATGTATAGCACGGCACAGATATAGATATATATACTTATATACACAGGTTATATATATATATACACATTTATATATATATACCTATGTACATATATATACGCATATATTCTATATATGTATATATACGTTTGATAGGATTAATCTAGTATTCTTTTCAGTCTATTTCTGACTTACACGTATACCTGTCGTTATTACGTAACTTTAAAATCAGCCTGAAGTCAAACCCTTGTGAATCCTATGTGCGGATGAAAAGAACACTGAACGAATCATATAAAACGTACGGAGAAGCAAAGGTTTTGGTAATAGGTCATGTCTAGGTCGAGGACATGAAAATTAGCAGTGCAGGTATCGGTGAATGAAGAATCAAGGTTGAGGTAAAATTAGGAATGTGGACTTTTCTTGAATTGTTCCCATGCAGCTATAGGCTAAGGTATATTTAGGTTACTAAGTACTTAGTCCTTCCTGTGCAGGTCTACACATCATTCAGCGCACCTCCTCAATTCGCCTCTAACCAAGCCCACGTTTGGGCCTCATCCCACGACACCTGCGCTGCCGCTGTGCGCGTGTGTTTATTCCTACAGATAGGTATATGTAGAGACAGACAGACAATGCCAGCCCCATTCCAAGGCGTGCAGGCATTTCAACTGAAAGGAATTGACCGGCGGTGGACTGGAATATGGCACTTCTTGACTGTAGCCACACTCAATGAGTTCAGGTTTGATTGACAAGACAGTGGTAGCTCGCTATTCAGTTTATCGCAAAACTGACCGCCCACAAAACTTCGTCTTTAACAAAACTAAGTGTTGAAATAAGTTTCATTAAACTAATTGGCTTTGTGTCTACGTGGCGAGTCTGCAATTGTACGCCGAATTAAACTAGCACCGAATGTTTTTAGAAAATTAATGTCAGCCTACTCTTCGCCGTTGAATAAAAGTATTGAAATTCTTGAAATTTGATACATCATTTGCTCAGAAGTGCAAACACGCCTCGATGGCGCAATTGCAGTTGTACTTGGGCGCGAAGGCCTTGCTCAAGGTTCCTGCACTGTTACTGACGCCTCGGACGAGGATTGAACCCGCTCACTCAACGCACACTTACGGGCCGACCGCTCTTTAAGCGAGCAGCCACCGTGCCACACAAAGTATGTCGACGGCTCGCAAATGTTGACAAACCAGGAAGACCTCAAAATAAGTTTTTTTAAAACCTGTCGTTATTTGCAGAGGAGCCGGAGACCTTGCAGAAGGGCCAATTGGATGTCTAGTTTCTTCAAAACTGAAAACTGACTTAAAATTTGGAAGGACCAGCAGAGGCATCGACTAAATTAGTGGGGTACTGGCCCCTTTGAGCTCCCTGCAGAGCCACTACTACGGGTCCTATAAGGAAGCATATCTTCCACATGGGCTCCACTTGTAGTTTATTCCAATAACAGCACCATGGGGCACCTCTGTTTGATGTTACACTGTGAGTAGATACGTATAAAAATACAATGCCATTCGGCTGTCACAAAAAATTAACCCTCAAAGTTCATGTAGGCCTTATAGCTAAGAATATAATATAAGGGGCGCCATATCATGTTTAATTGATTGATTGATTGATTGATTGATTGATTGGTTTGTTGACTGGTTGACTGACCGACCGATCGATTGATTGATTGATTGATAGACTGCTGTCCGAAACTATAAAGGATAAAGAAAAAGTCACCAAAATGTTCGGCCACCTAAAGGTCTAATGGTAGTCAAAGGCAAAAATTATAAACTTTTGGACGATTTTCTGCTGAGCCTTGTTTACTCACTTGTAAATTCAGTGCCAGAACATAATTTATGACCTGCGATGAACCTATAGGCCTAAGAAGCTTTGCATTGCAACTAGTCTGAACTACATGTATCTCGCGTTAACCCGCCAGTATGTGGCACCATCTTCTGAATCTTTGCTTACGTCACTGCATTCTAAAATCATCATCATCGTCATCATCATCATCGTAGTCGTCATCAATGGGATGCGCAATTGCCTGGTCTAGTGCAGCTTCATAGGCGTGAATGACAACTTTGGCCTAGTACCTCGTAGTATAAGGTGGTCAATGCTACGCAGAGGTTGATTCTCCAAATGTCTGTTCAGATAGAATGTTCTTCTAATGTTTGATTCTACTGGCGCCAACTAGCGAACCGAGCTGAAAATTTTTGTCAATTTGCCATCAGACTACTCCGTCAATGCGTAACAACATTGCTTAGAGCCTCAGAAACCAATGGTGTCCTTGCTCTTCTTGCTCTTCTCTACCCTTCCAACGTACGTAGTATACCCAAAGTCATTGGACTCATGTTTTCAAATGGTTACGTCACATACCCACGAGAACCCCTTAAAATATCTATGGTCGTGCTGATTGAAATTTCATTGTTTTCTCCTCCCTACTCCATTTCGCTCTTCCTCTTCTTTCCCTATCCTCCACCTTCCATCCTCCACCTCCTCCCCTTCCTTCCTATCCCTTTTCATGCCACTCTACTACTTCTTGTGTTTCGTATTCTACGCCTCATTCTCGTTCGTCCCATTTAATCCACTTATTCCTCCTCCTCCTCCTCCTCCTCCTCCTCCTTCTCCTTCTCCTCCTCCTCCCCCTCCTCCCTCCTTTTATTTTTTCTAGTCATCGTAATGTCAACCTGGATTGCTTTGATGCATCTTGGTCCGATAACTAACCATGTCGGCTCTGAGCGTCCTAAAATTGTACCTGCTAGCATACTGATAGTGGCTTTTTCGTAGAGTCTAATCTCGGGCTAACACATACTATCCGTAGGCCTACTTTAAATGGTTTGGCGCCTATTGAAACGGAGAGCGGTGAATGATCTCACCCGATCCAGTCATTGGTAAACGGGTACAATGGAGACAGAGGCAGTGATCCCGGGTCTTAAGGGGGGGGGGGAAGTCCCCACACCTCTTACACGTCATACTTTGTCACCCCTACATTTCTTACCTCTGTCATCGGGTGTCCCCTCAACCCAACCTCTGAAACAAGATCGCCACCTCTGAATAGAAGCCATACGGTGATGAATAAGTCAGTGGTGGGATCTTGGGACCCTTGTAATTAGTCTATTCTGGCATTACTCTAAACCTAAGCGACCCTTGAGACGAGTATGTAGTGTGACATTAAATGGTCTAAGCTTCACAGTTCCTAAATTCGTTTCTACCGTAGCTACAGTGGGACGGGGCTTTTTGAGCCTGAAGGGACCCGTCACACTGCAGTCACCCTCTGGGATAAATTGTTGTTGTTGTTGTTGTTGTCGTTGTCGTTGTCGTTATCGTTATCATTATCATTATTATTATTATTATTATTATTATTATTATTATTATTATTAGTTAGTTAGTTAGTTACTTAGTTTGACGGGGCTTTTGAGCCTTAAGGGACCCGTCACACTGCAGTCACCCTCTGGGATAAATTGTTGTTGTTGTCGTTGTTGTTGTTCTTATTATTATTATTATTATTATTGTTATTATTATTATTATTAGAAGTAGTAGTATTACTATTAGTATTATTATTAATATTAATATTATTGTTATTATTAGTATTATTATTACTAGTTAGTTAGTTAGTTAGTTAGTTAGTTAGTTAGTTAGTTAGTTAGTTAGTTAGTTAGTTAGTTCGTACAACGCTCGAGTTATGTCGGTACTACGCTTGCCCCGTCTCTAATACGCTCTAGATGCTTTCGTAGGCTACTGCGCCGTCTTTTCGCCACGTTCACACTACGATTTTTTGAACATGTTCAAAATTTGGCCACGCTCACCGCGCTCATGGTGACAGCACCGCACTTGGTGGCGATTGCAATGCGTTCTAAGAAGATGGAACTGGGGTCCCATTGCGTTCTACACGTTTCCACCAGGCTCGACGAACGTATATAATAGAAACGTAGTGAGATCGGGGCCTGGTGTGACGGGGCTTACAGCTTAGCGGTTAAGCAAGCCGCTGAGTCATCACCGTCTTCTTGCGTGACGGGAGTATCCCCGACTAGCTGTGACTTCTGTTGAGTTCGTGACTTCATTCACTGAACCTTGAAAATGAAAGTTAAGCCGCGCGTGCATTCACAACTAACCTGTCCGCAATACATGCTTTGTATAGCAGCCGTGACGATGTGGTCAGCAGGCAGCCGTGACACGGAAGATAAATTTGACTTTCTTGGAGGCACGTAGAACTAGCTAATGTCTATATCAACAAACGGGATCAGGTCAGGTCGACGCCAAAACTAGGACTGTAATACATGTAGTGTCAGTTGAAAGCTTGGGCAAAAGGAGGGCGACGCTATAGTCATCTATGTAATCATAATTTTCATTAATATTTGTTGATATTGCGTTGTATGTAAGCATAACTGGGTTAGCTCGGACATAAACGGTCCTGGCAACACAAGATGTCATTATACATCGGAATAGTAACTGTAATCTAAAGAATTTCTGCAGTAACCAAGATATCCAAGTCATACGAATCACCATATTGGCAAGTGCTCAGTCAAAACAAATCGACAGGCAGGTAGTGTCGAATCGGTTCCAGGCCCCGATCGAAAGGGTGAAGCAGATGGGGAACGAACAAAATCCCTCAGGACAACAGCCCCCCGTACATAAGCCCCCCGGACAAAAGCCCCCCGATTTTGGGTAGGACATTTGTCACCCGGAAAAAAGCCCCCTAGTGTGAAGTATGAACGGATGATGACAAGTTATAAATTTAACTGCCATTATGTAAAATATATGAAAACAAGCAACTAATTATGCATAAAAGCATGCATATATAATTTGAGCGAGCTTATGGTCTACACTGGGGGGGGTTGTCCTAATTGGGAGGGGCTATTGTCCGGGGGCTTTTGTCCTAATTGGGAGGGGCTATTGTCCGGGGGCTTTTGTCCTAATTGGGAGGGGCTATTGTCCGGGGGCTTTTGTCCTAATTGGGAGGGGCTATTGTCCGGGGGCTTTTGTCCTAATTGGGAGGGGCTATTGACCGGGGGCTTTTGTCCTAATTGGGAGGGGCTATTGTCCGGGGGCTTTTGTCCTAATTGGGAGGGGCTATTGTCCGGGGGCTTTTGTCCTAATTGGGAGGGGCTTTTGTCCGGGGGCTTTTGTCCTAATTGGGAGGGGCTATTGTCCGGGGGCTTTTGTCCTAATTGGGAGGGGCTATTGTCCGGGGGCTTTTGTCCTAATTGGGAGGGGCTATTGTCCGGGGGCTTTTGTCCTAATTGGGAGGGGCTATTGTCCGGGGGCTTTTGTCCTAATTGGGAGGGGCTTTTGTCCGGGGGCTTTTGTCCTAATTGGGAGGGGCTTTTGTCCGGGGGGCTTTTGTCCGACGGCTTTTGCTATGAATTCAAATTGGCCACTGACAGCGAGATACATAAGGGTAGAAGCGAAAGCAGAGATGGATAAAACAATGGATACAATGTTTATATATATATATATATATATATCGTTCATAGCATATATATATATATATATATATATATGCTATGAACGAACACTGTATTAATAAAAAAATCTTAGGTTCGGTCAAACACACAGAGAAACGCGTACAATTGCACATGTTTGACCAATACAAGCACACACACAAGCACATTGTCCTCTAAGTGCACTAATATCGAGATTGAAGACAATTAATTCGCATTTTCCATATTACGGCTTACGGTCGCTTACGGAGAAGCTAACGGGATGAAATTGGGTGAGGTCTGCAGATGGTTACTGAGGCAACTCCCGTGTAAGGGGTCGGGGAAAAAGACGACCCTTATCTGATATGCAGCTACGCTGTTTGGCTATGATTGCTTGTCTAAAGATTGATTGAAACTGTCTGCATGTAGTTGGCAAGGCTTCAAAATTAGCACACAACATCTAGGCTAGTAATATTAATTAATTTAGCCCACAGAATAGCGTTACATGTTTAGCATGCCTAATGGGTAAACAGGTATTGGGGCGTGTCCTTTCTCTCGTGGGTTTCACGCTGTTCATTCGTGTTATGAATGCGTCGTTAAATAAACTATAATCAGTCAGTCAGTCAGTCAGTCAGCCAGCCAATCAGTCAGTCAGCCAGCCAATCAGCCAGCCAGCCAGCCAATCAGTCAGCAGTCAGCCAGCCAGCCAGCCAATCAGTCAGCAGTCACCCAATCAGTCAGTCAGCCAGCCAGCCAGCCAATCAGTCAGTAAGTCAGCAGTCAGCCAGCCAGCCAGCCAATCAGTCAGTCAGCCAGCCAATCAGTCAGCCAGTCAGTCAGTCAGTTCTTTCGTGAATTAATCGGACGTGGTATTCCCACATCAGGGCAGAAGAGCACACGTATAGGCCTACAAAAATCGGAACACCTATTTAACAGCACTTTCAGAACTATCTCCACGCATGAACACACCCTCAGATGCATAATTATACACTGTCAGACAGCCTAAGCGAACACGCTTTACTACCTAAATATGAAGTTAGTAAGCACGCTATTATAGTCGACCGCACGCGTAGGCCTATAGTTCTATCTTGCTTAAATGCAACACATATATAAATTTATACCTCTATAATTATTCTTTGCTGGCTCCGTTAGTTACACCTGTGACTAATATGAAGCATTAGTCCCTGGTTACACTGCTTAGCCTTAGAGCGAGGGCCTACGTCAAGGCACCTCTGTGTCTGTATGTACCGATTGTGGCTTGTTTATTAAATCTCTGGTTAGCACGGTTTTTCGAACGGACGAGCGGTGGTGGTAAAGAAACCCAACTTATCAATTCGTGGAACGTGAGCTAGGTCGAGGCCGCAATACAGTCACTGTATAAAAATGTTTGCATTACAAATAAGCACTATATTAGTCTTATCAATGTCCTTCAGCATGTTTGACGGGTTACTGTTAGGGCTAGGGTTAGGGTCGGGGTTAGGGTTAGGTCCAGGATTAGGTTGATGGTTATGGTTAAGGTTAGGGTTGGGGTTAGTGCTGGGAATAGGGTTAGATTCAATGCTTGAGTTAGGATTTGTGTATAGGGCTTAGTGTTTTGGTTGGGGTTAGTGTTGCATTTGGTCTTACGGTTATAATTGTGGTTAGCGCTAGAGATGTTGTGTTAGGGTTAATGTTAGGGTTCACGTTAGAGTTTTATTTTCAGTTAGTTTCAGGGTTAAGATTAGGGTTGGCTAGTGTTAGAGTTATATAGGTTAGAGTTGGGTTGGTGTTAGTTTCAGCGTTGAAGTTAGAGTTGTAACTGATTACCATCTCAACTCCATCTTGAATATTGCTATAACTGAATTGCAGGCATATATGGATAAAATAGTCAAAGGCATTCTGTCACGGCATTACACTCGCTAGCCTATGTATCGTATCATTTAATGCATTATAATTATAGATTGAAAATGATCCATGCAAGTTTAATGAAGTCAAAATTTGTTTTTAATTCTGCTTTACCATCCAATGCTGTTTTTCATTTTCCATATCGTTGTTAGACTTTGCGATGTATTAGAAATACACATTGTTTAGTGTCCAGATACTTACTTACATACGTTTATTACATCGCGTTTATGCCTACTTTCCTTCGAATATGCATTCTGGTCATTAGCACCAATGTTTCAGACCATCCGGGTTTTCAGTCTTCTTGACCTTGAGTTCAACCCATCCTTGAGTTCAATCCAATTAAAGTTATCTAGCTTAAATAGCCGATGGTGCATTGACTACTGACAGGCTGTTGTTATTTTGGTCCTTGCGACTTAGCTTTATTTATGTGGCGCATTAAACCTGCAATTACTTTACACGATAATGAGACACTAGAAGCCTCTGTCGATGTCAACGTCAGCTACCATCAATTTCATGAACTGCTATTAATTGAATATATAGCAGAAAATTTTGTGACGCTTCCGACCAGCAACCGAAGGATTCTCAAAAGAAGAAACAAAAGGTTTCTTCTTTTGAGAATCCTTCGGTTGCTCGTCAAAAGCGTCACAATTCTGCGGGACACAGCAGGAGTTGAGCCAACCGCTGTACAAGGGCAGTGTTTATTTTTTGATTGGGATCAGCGCTGGATTAATATAGATATAGATCAGCTGGTTAAATTGTACCCCGCTGTGAATTCCAACGCTGGTTATGAAATGGATTCTGGGCTCAGTTCGACGCCAGTGCAATGAGTGCAATAATGATGTAATACATCGCTATTTAAAGGTATTTTTATTCTTCAGAAATTGGTGACGTTTTTGTATCTAATGTAGATCTTCCACCGTGATGACTATGACTATGACTAAAATAACTTCTATAGCGCCGCCATATTAGGACAGTCTAAAGAGGATAGGCAAGGTACCAATGAGAAGGGAAGGGTTGTAACAGTATAGTCAGCCTAAGTCAGATATTGACTCACTGGAAACAAATGCATTGACTAATGGGATAAAAACAGTGTATGAGGTAATATTGACTTGATTCTGCGAATATCTCGTCTGTGGAATTGAGCATATAATTCAAAATGCCAGAGCATGATAATAGAACAACACGCCCAAACTGCGTCTTCATTCAATGTGATTAAATGGGGTCTACCCTTTGGAAAACACCTTTGACTTGAAACAGCGCTCGTGAATGACTTGGTGCCCTTTGCCTAGCCTCCAAGTTATCTTAATCGTATATAATCGTGATCTCCTAACTTATAAAGCGCCACTCGAAATCCAACAGCAGTATGAGCTCAGAAATTTGCAGCCTACAATTACGATGACAAGTAGGCGACCCACCAAAATAGTCAGACCAAGCAAACCAAAACGAAGCTTCTTATAGCAATTAATGGGTATACTGGCTACCAGATTACGGTCTTTCATTCGGACATTGTTCTTCAGTCGCTAGTTACTTCAACCAAGAGACCCAACCTGTAGCGACTTCGGCTGATGGGGGCGAATAAGAACTGAGCGCTGATCTTAACTGTGTTCAGTCGTGCTTGTCGACGGTTGAAAGCGTTTCACGCTGTCTGACTGCGCATTCACTGCTTCGCTAATCCGCCGCTTACAATAAGGTCCAAGCACACTATGAACGAGAGAGATTCTTTCCAGAATCTAATGTATGCTACCGGACAACGCGTGAATCTGATACGGAGTATTGAGATAGTGAATAGCTGGTGCCTTCGTTTAGTTTTTGAGTAGCGCTTTGAACCTTGAAGTTTTAGTTTACGATTACGGTTAGGCCTAAGTATGAAGAACTGACTGCTTGTCGTCACGAGGGTCTAGCTTAGGGGACTAAAGGGAGGGCAGAGCACCATACCCTCAGATGAACCCTTATAACTTTATTAAGCCATTTTGTAAATGCAAGATCCGGACTAAATTCTTAGATGCATAAAATGGATTCAGAGCTTGCAAAACATGCGGTCAAATGGCTTGAACTTTCGTTTTGCTT